>PVIC010013029.1:0-38735 GCA_004025085.1 Thryonomys swinderianus
GCTTGCGAGGCAGGCGCCGGAACCACTGAGCTAACCCTCCGGCCCGGTTAAACCACTTTTAAAGACAGAAATGGAAAATGCTCCACATAATTTTCCCTGGATCAGAGGAAAATACTGTATACTCTTTCATTGTATTCATTAATGGATATAAGTAATTCTAATCATAGCATATACTGAAATTAAGTATCTTGTTTCAAGGAGGTGGGGGTGTAGGGAGGGCAGGGAAATGGGCAAAATGAGAATCAAGATACATCATGTACAGGTACAAATTCTCAATGATGATCATAATATATACCTAAAATGTACTAATAAATTCAATAATGGGAAAAATTTTAAGGTGTCTTTTGTTACAAATATCCAACTTGAATGTTAATGGCCACATATTGAGCCTCATAGCATCAGACATTGTAATTTTTTAAATTGAATTCTTTATTGGTACATTTTATATATAGCTCACAATCACACTCAACATTGGGGAATTTGTACCAGTATATGACATGAGTTAATTCTCATTTTTACTCACAACCCTACCTCATCCCCTATATACATGTTCTTTCTTTTTCTATTCAAATCATGTTTATTCTTTCCCCCCATTATTGTCCCTTACCACATTCCCTTTGAATATTTCCTGTTTCACAAAATCTATCATACAGTCTAGAACTCATTTACATCAATGGGTTCTCATACCAGAGAAAAGACACAGTATATACATATATCTGTGATCTACTTATTTCACTTAGTAGTGTGTCCTCAAGGTGTCCATTTGCACATAAATGACTTAAATGTGTCATTCTTTATGGCTGAGTAATACTCCATTTTATTTATTTTTAAAAAAACACCCCCATTTTCTTTATCCAGTCTCCAGTTGATGGGTATCTGGGTTGTTTCCAAGATTGGGCTATCACAAACTGAGCTGCTATGAACATGGTGCACATATGTTTTTATGATATGATTCTTTTAATTCCTTTGAGTATAATCCTAGCAGGGAAATAGATAGAAATAGCAGGGTCAAATGGGACCTCTAATCCTAGTTTTCTGAGGAATCCCCACACTGATCTCCACAATGGTTGCACAAGTCTACAATCTCACCAACTGTGGAGAAAGGTTCCTTTCTTCCCACCGCTTCTCCAGCATTTATTGCTGGTTGATTTCATATTGTATTTTTTTAAAGAGATACATATCCCCTGTATGTTTTCATTTCCAAAAGTTATCTTTTCATTATAAAACTTCCTAAGAATTTCTACTCTAATTGGTTATTTTGTTGTTTTGCTCATTTGATTTCCTCAGCAAGTCATATGCACTTAGGAAATGAACTGATGAAAGTCTAGAAGTATGGTGTTCACAGCGAGGCTGCTCAGTAGTTAGCATACCCTGTTCTGAAACATATTTCATATACTGTTAATTAGCAATTTAGTACATCTGTGATTTAGGTGCCAGTTAGTCTAATACCTCCTGCATGTAGGTTGTTTTTCATAAGCGACATGATATGACTGATCACCATATTAACTTTCCCAATATTAACATTTTCTTTTTAGTTTTTCACAAAGAAAACCTGTATATATGCCACATATATAGCTGGAGTTTTTAGAATAGATTGATATTTACCACAATCAAACTAACATGTCCAGTGCCTCACATAGTTATTCTTCTCTTTCTTTTTCTTTGGTTTTTGTTTCCGTGTGTGATTGTGTGTGTTTTTTTTTCTTTTAATCTTTTTTTTATGATGTGATGAGAGCACTTAGGATATACCCTTTTACCAAATTTCAGTTACAGTATTTTAAACTAGAGTCACATCACTAAGCATCTGATCTCCAGAACTCACCCTGCATAACTGAAACTTTCTTAGTCAAAAAGTAGAAAGTCTCAGTACTTACTTTTGTTTGTTGTATTAGCCGTACAATAATAATAACTGTAAAGTAACTTTACAACTAGTGGTAGCTGTAAAGTAACTTTTTTCAAAAGTATGATTTTTTTTTAAAGACATCAATTTTAAGTTGAAAACCGTAACCAGGACATTCTTTTAAGGTAACAATGGAATTTTTCTGAACTGCTAAAAATTAATCTTAACAAGTAACTCCTGCAATAGTGATGATTATTAAAAATGCATTTTATTAAAAAGCAAAGAACTCTTTGCTGGGTTTTGATCTAAGATAAGATGTTCTAGGTATGAATGAATTTTAACAAGAAATATTCTTTAGGAAAGATGATCTCTTACACTTGGGTTTTCTAGGCTCGAGAAAGGGTGTGGGTGGGATTAGTAACCTGTAATTAACCTGCTACACTTGTGCACTTTCTATTAATCAAACTGTTCTGCATTGTAACTGATGAGGTGATGCTTTGGCTCAATATTTCTTCATTAGTGCTAGCTGACTTGCTTTTGGTTTTGTTTCCTACTGAAAAACTTAACTGATGATAACAAAATTGTATCTGTCCTGACTTGTATCACATCACAGGAGTTGTGTAGTGAATCACTACCATACTCTTCTCTGAGATGGTTGTTTATAGTATTGAAATGTGGTTTATACTGAAATGAGGAGCCTGGGCCAGGGAAATAAGGTCATACAGGTTTTGTAATCTATTTTTATGCACAGATATAAATACATGCATTACCTTAGACAGAAGGAGAAAAAACTTAATACAACTAAAGAGAAAAATGAGGTGTTTTCTTTCAAAAAACATCCATGCACTATGTGTCATTATACAATAATGACTGACAGCTTCCCAGAGGGTGTAGGCTCAAGAAAGGCTAATAAATGGCCAAAAGCAGCATAGCTCATTAGGACACATTTGTGACAAATAAGATTCTCGGCCTTACAATTTCCAAATGGTCTCCCTTCTTTCATTACAATATAGGAACACACGAAGTGCAAGTCAGCATCTCTTATAGGTGGTTCCAGGGAGGACTGCTACCTGGGAATAGCAGATTACCCAGAAATATACTGACTTCCAGAACAATGAACAACATTTTGATTGCAGTCATTCCCTCCTCATACTTGAAAGACATGTTCTTAAAAACCCCTGTGGGAGTAAAATTGCAATTTGAAAAACTATAACTGTAAAAAAATGGAATTGAAGATTGTAGTCAGAAAAGAACTTATGAAAGACCTTATACTTTTCCCTCACTAAATATATGTGGGTATAAGTATGTGTATCTAAGTAAAGATAATTAACAAAGAAAGCTTTTCACATATTTTAGAATTTGATCCAAAGGACAGTGTACTATAAATTTTACTTTGTCTTTCCTAGATCTCTAGAAATCTCCCAGGATTTTTTTCCCCATAACTTCACTCTTAGATTTTGTTTTGCCTTACTGTACAGAGTACTTATACTAAAACATCATCTCTACTGAGCCATTCAAATGTTCAATTCATTTCTAATTTAATAATGGTTTAACAGTAAAAGAAAACTATTTGAGTAAAATTAACATGTATTTCATTGTTTATAAATCTTCAAAAAGACTCTAAGACAAAAATGTTCCTTCAGTCTATCCAGATGACTCTTAGGGAAGAAGATAACTTTTTTTTCCCAGTACTGGGGATTGAACCCAAGGCCTTCACACCAAGGATGTCCCTCCTTTTTGAAGGAGAGTCTAGAGATATTGCCTAGAAGAGGCTCTAATTTGTGATTCTCCTGCTTCAGCCTCCCCAGTAGCTGGATTATAGACATGTAGCACTATACCCAGCCTATCACAGTAAGAACTGCTAATTTAGACAGGAGAGGACGTCAGTGAACTGTGGTCTAGTTTGTTCTTGTACGAGCTTAAGAATGAGTTTTGAAATTTTAAAAATATCAAAAGAAGAATAACATTCAGTGACATCAAAAATTATATGAAATTAAAATTTCATTGTCGGTAAAGTTTTCCTGGGACACAGTCATGCTCACTTATTTATGGATTGCCTGTGGTCCCCTCCCCACCCCTTCCTCCTCCCTTCCCCTTCCCTTTCTTTTTTCTGAGTCAGGGTCTCGCTTTGTAGTTCAGGCTGGCTCTGAGCTCACTATGTTGCCCCGGGTAAGCCTCAAACTCAGCAACCCTCCTGCCTCTGCCTCTGCCTCCCAAGTGCTGGGATTACAGGTGTGAGCCACCAAGCCTGGCACTGTGGTATGTGGTACTGATTGCTGGTGGCTGTAAGTCACCATCCCTGACACTGCTGTATGTGGTTATCGAGGATCGAACCAGGAACCTTGCACTTGTTAGGCAGGTGCTGGAACTACTGAGTTAATCTCCAGCCCTGTCTGTGGTTTCTTTTAAACCGTTAATGCAGACTTGAATAGTTGTGACCAAGACTAAATGGTCCACAAAACCTAAAGCTTTTATTATCTAACTTATCATAGAAAACGTTTGCAGACCCCTTCTTATATAAGAACATAACCAAGTACATCAAATAATTTATTCTCAATTCTGTCCATAATAATCCCATGATCATCAACAATCTCTCACTGATATAATTCTGAGGAAGGATTCACTCGGGCTTATCTCTCCCCGCAAATTCAATTTATCTGTCTTTGCTTTAAAGTTTATTGTTATTTTATGTCATTTTAATTCTAATAGGAATGCCTTTCATATGCAAAAAAATCTGTACATTCCTGTCTCTAAAAAAATATTTTCACGTTAATCTCCTAGTTACTTTGTATAAGATTACTTCACTGAACTGCAGAAATTAGTCTTCATCAATTTTCCTGCTGATTCTCAGGCCCTAAAGAGCTCCTGTTAAGTTCCTTTGGGACTTCTGTTCCACTTCGAATTCCTTGGACTGACCCACTGGCCAGATGTGTCCTCTGCAGCAGCTTCTGCTGATGCCTACTCTGGTTTTGAGTTGTTTCCTATTCTATCTCCTCTTCCAATACAGAAAAAGTATGAAGAACAAGTATTGAATGAATGCTTGGAATGACAATAAAAAGTATAACATAAAACATACTTGATCCGGAGGAAACTGTCCTGTTCAGTCCAATGCTCAAATCATGTCTTCTTCCACACCTGAGATTATCCTACTCTGTGGACATACACTTTGATCCAGAGAAATTACATTTTCAAAGCCTAAGGATAGAGCTGGCACCATGGCTCAGAAAACCAAAGTCCAAGTTTTGCCGAAATGTGAATTGTCTCCACTCTCCATCACAATCTTTTTCTCTAAAATGAAGTGAGAAGAAAACCAAGTATCCTCTTCTCTCTGAATCCTTTTATTACTCATGATTCTGCCTGAAGCAAGCAAAAATTTCAGGCATAGATCAATCTGTATTCAAGTTTAGAGTGCATATGATAGGAGTAGAGGATTTGCCATCTTTATAAAAGTAAAAGTCATACTCCCAATCTCTGTTACTTAATATAACTTGTAACACCTCAGTGAAGAAAATCTTTATTGAGTTATCTCATTGTCAACACCCCCAAGAGTACTGGGTGGGATTTACTTTACATCTATATAACTAATAATTTCTATAATGTGACTCCTCTAAGAATAAAAAAAAAATGTTCTGCCCAAGATTAGGGGGAAATCTCTATTATTCTGTAAAAGTTAATCTTCCTACCTCCAAGTCCATAGAATTTTAATTCTAGTCCTTTGGATAGAAACTGTAATTAAAATTGTTAGCATATATAAATATACATAAAAGCATATTTATATAAAATTTAAATAATATAATTGTACTTTTTGTTGGAGAGGAATATTTTTTATAACCTGCCTGTGTTTATTTTTCAAAAATGGTAGAAGATTAAGAAGAATTTTACATTAATTTCTCTACCTACCCTTTTTAAAATCCACACAAAATTTTCTGCTTAACCCATTTTTAGATTCTTATGCACTTGGAAACTTTTGGCTTCTAATTGTCTGTTAAAGACTTAATTATACGCTCCTAGTTTCAGATGTAGTTCACTAGGGATATATCCGCACAAAACAAGCCCAACCAAAACACATGTTTTATGTATTCTGCAAAGACTGCTATATGTTCCTGCTCTATCCACTCTGTACATAACTGCTTATTACATTCTATGTTAATTTTGACCAAATAAAGACCAATTTAGGGATCTTTAGTAATAGCTATACATGAAAGTTTTTCAAGTGTAGGCTGTTCTAAAGACAGCAAAAAGATTAATTTTAAATGATTGATAAGCTAACAATATAAGATATATTATATATTGATATAAGATATCAATTGATAAGATATATAATTTACTAATTATGATTCCTATTCATTAGAGAGGATAAGAAACATGTTTCAATGTGTAAAATCCTTTGTCTGAGGTCCTCTGTGCTGGGCCATGCTTTTTTAGCCATTTCCTAGCACTGGAACTGGATTCAACAATGGCTAATACTTTTCAATATTTGTCTTTGGTTACTGAAGATCACAGTTCTAGTGCATGGTCTTCACTGATATTTATAGTTTTTTCTTTCTTGTAACTACGGAACCATTTCATGCAGTACTAACTCTAAAAAGTTCATGTTTCCATTGACCCCACCCCCAAAATTTCTGCTGCATTTAAAAATACCTAGGAGTATTTTTTTCCTTTCTTTCATGAGGGGGCTTATTTAGACTACCCTGGATTTTGATGAGGAAAAGACCTATGATTTGAACACAGTCCCAAAACAATATCTTGTGCCAATTCCACCTTCCTTTCTTCTACTACACAAACTTCTCATATTTTATAACAAAGTAGTTTCATTCTTCCATAATTTGTACATTATTTATTTCCTAGAATATCTCCTCATACCCTTTACCACCTACCTAGTCAATTCCTTCAATCCTATAGAAACAATTCAAATATCAGTCATCTTGGAAGACTTCCTCTATCCCTTCTTCCTAGTAGATAATAGTCATTCATTTAACAAAATTTTACTGGCCAGATGCCAGACACTGTCCTCAAATTTATCTTCACTTTTAGTAACTAGGAACCAGAACAGCTGTTTCACTGTTTCAATCTTCAGTCTTTCATATTACCTATAGCTCATCTCATTAAAATAAAATTAAAACAACAAAAAATACCCAGTAATTACCCAGTTGCATTCCCCTTTGCCTACTATCCTTTTTATTAGACTTGTTTTACTTGATTAAGATCTTTAAGTCAATGATTACGATTTAAATATTAATATGTAAAATAACACCTAATAATACATTGCTTAAAATATGTAAATTATTGCATTTCTTACTCCATAACTTTGTAATTTTTAGGAACATTATATACTGCTATGGAAAGCTTCACAGAATTTGGAGGAGTGTTCTTGTGAATTATGCTCTTCTTCCTTCCCTTGAGTCTCACTTGGTGGGCTCATCTTCAGTTGTAGGCTTGCTGTGATGGAGCAGGTTTTGAAAACCCCATCTCAACTTTATTTCACACCTTGCCCGTAGTGTTCTTTTCTCCACTGGTGCTCAGGGTAAACACCTGGTATCCATGATTCAACACAATTCCAAAGGACAAGAAACAGAGAGAAGCAGGTCAACGAAGAGTATAAGGTAGAACCGGGTATGAGAGACCATAAGCCAATGAGAGATCATAAGCCAATAAATACTGTAAGTCCACTCCCTTTTTTTCAAGAAGGAAGCATTTTCACTTAAAACTAGACCTAGGAGAAGTAGGATTTAAGAAAACCACCTGCTGAAAACAGTCATATACTCATACATGCAGCCATATGATACAAATAAAAAGGTTTGGATTTTGGTCTGAAAACCAAATGCTATTAGTTGATAAAATATATCTTTTAAGATAATGAAGTAGTTCTAAATGTTTCATAACAGCACATTGCCATATGCCTTCAACCCCTGAAATACATTAGAGCCACTAAGATTCACTGTGGGTCAATCATGACGCATGAAATCAACTCATCTTGAAGCCTGTTCCAGCAAATCCTGTTCTCATGTCAAAGGGAAATGCAATAATCTATACACAGCAGTTATTTTTTCTTTTCCCATCAAATGTATACAAAATATAGGGTAGCATTCCTCAAATGTGAGGAAACCTTTCTGTAAACTGACAAATTCCTTTCTAAAGAAAAGCAATTAGAGCTATGTACTTGTATTATTTTTTTACATATAAAAGTTTTGGGTTATTTTTGTATATAAAAATATTATCTACCTAGTATTTTCTTTCATCCAAAAATGCTCTTGTTCTGAAACTACCAGTAGTGTTAGAATTATTTAAGAGATCAATATCTAGCATTAACTGTGGCACAGAGACAGCTTTTAAGGTGTTCTTTTGGAAACTAATTTTTCAATTTATTTTTCCTTCATAAACTAATTTTTCAACCTATTTTTTCCTTCATAAAGTTGCTTCTTACTGGATCTGTGACTGGTTTTTCCTTCTTCATTATTAAAATATCTACAATATGTGAGATGGGACTTTGGGTGGAGGAAATGAGAATGCAATTTGAAGAAAAAGAAGACCTGTAATTCATTGATAATAAAAGTTAACCTGTAGATGATCTTCAGGAGTAAAATAAGTTTACCATATATTTTTCAAGCATCTCTTTGGAGCTATAATTTTAACTTATTTATAATCTTTTTTATAACTTATTTATTATCTTTTATCCGTCTTGTGCATTATCCCAAAATGCAACAGCCCCCAAAGACAAGAAACCAGGGAGATAAAAGAAACAGATGTAAATACAGGCACAGTTTTGGTTGTTTATAGATACAAAGTCAGAGGAGACAGAGGAGTAAACTTAAGGATTCACCTGATACTTCAACATTAAGAGGAATGAACTGTGTTAGCTAGACTAAATAAAGACCATGCTAATACAAAAGAGAAAAATACAGAACAGTCCATTTCTCATAAAGGAAAGCAAAGGAGCCCTTCTCCGTGAGATCATGCAAGCACACAATTTCCTCCCACTCAGGGCAGTTATAATTGACACAATCAAAGCTGAGTTCACCTTCAAATGCTTTTTACAGGTGCTGGTTCTCATCGATAAAATAGGCAAAGGAAGTCTGAGGAGAATCATTTCCTTCTTGGAAATTCATGTTGAATTATTCGGGAGCATTTATTTGTATCTTATTGGTGAAAATTGAATCTGATGGTCACACCTAGCCACAAAAGATAATGGAAAGTGCAGTGCCTAATGAGCAAATAGTGCTCACTTTGGCAGCACATATACTGAAATTCTAGTGGGAAAACATACCCAGACAAACTCTATCACAATAGAACCAGGACAGATCAACTCTGGAGAATAATAGCAAATTGTTGTATAATACCTGAAATGTTAAGAGTTGGTCACATTCTGTTTTTATACTACTTCTTCACACACGAAATATCATAATTCCAGAGAACTCACTCTCATTTAAGTTTTGTCTCAGCATTACTGTCGATTCTTTGGTGACTTCATCACAGTATCTACTTCCTTAAATTCAAATTACCTAAAATTAATATTGTTCCTCATGTTCCAACAAGTGTACAAATAACTGCTCTTAAATAAATTGAGAAAATCTAGCTATCATTAACTCAGAATCAGGTATCACTACCACAAGTGCTCATTTGAGCATTACACATCCTTCAGTATTTCCATTTATCTAGTTTTTTTTTACAGTGTGGATCTAACCTTGAAGGACAAAATTATGAATGGGATCTATGTTACTGTTCACCGCAGTGATCTGTACATATTAAGCCACTAACTTTTCTTAAGTAGTGTTAATGAGTTAGTGTTAATGTCCTTTATTAATTAGGACATTAATTAAGTTAATGTCCTAATCAGTAATGACTTATTTACTTCATATGTTTGAAATGTGAGGTGTTCTTTATGGACATGCCTTCCCAAGCCCCTTCTGCCAAAGTGAGAATGTTTGTAAGGGATTCAGATATTTCTTTGTTGCCTTGTCTTCTTTGCTGGTTCCAAATAGCCAACAGATTTCTGTTTATATTAGAAAAGACCAAATATGAAATAGGAGATTGTTCACTACTGGTTCCTTCTACAAGAATCAGATTAAATACTGTATGGGCACTTAAAATTTAATTAAACTTTTAACTCCTCGGGTCTACAGTTAACAAGTTAAAGACTCAAGGGATTTATTATATAAGTTCTATGGTAAGACCAAGTTGACAGCAGAAGACTGATGTTAAAGTTGAGTGGAGAGAGAAAAGTCCCCTGTATTCTGCATTTTGTTCAATACAGGCCTCAGTGGATGAGAACACGCCCACCACACAGGAGTGGATCATCTGCTCTACTCAGTATCCTGATTCAAATGTTAGTCTCACTCACAAACACCCTCACAGACATGTCCTGAAACAAGATTTGACAAATGGATAGGTATTTCTTGGCCCACTCACATTGTCATATAAAATGAACCATTACTGCTGATGACTGTCCCTATTCTTTTTGGTAAAACCTCTGCATTAGATTAAGTATGACAAAAATACCAGGTGGAGAATAAGAAAAGGTTCTGCTTTAAAAAATCTAAAGGACTGGTATTTGGCACTTAGCTTAGGTGTGACTTGGAATGTATTTTAAGGAAACAACAACGCTCCAAGCAGAATTAATACAAGACACTCAGGACTACTTGCCAGGAATAGAATACATGCTGCAAACAGTGAGCAAGAAACATGTGGTAATTTTAAATGATCTTGTGATAAATTAGACGATGTCCTTTTTCTCCTCTCTTAGCATTTTTTCTGTAGTATTATAAAACTCTAAGATATCTAGATAAATAGGATATCAAATTAAAAATTTACAATTAGATTTTCCTCTTATTATCCAAGCTGCAGGCATTTAGGTATCTGTATCCTTGAAATGATGTATAAAAATGGTAATGACTCAAATAGTAAGCACAGGCCACAATCAGTTTAGATAATTCCAGTAGAAGGATGGATGTTTTTTAGTCTAACTGGGTATTTAAATTCATATGGTAAGCCTAATAATCAAGCAATTTGTATTTAAGTTGTGCTGTCCACATATCATTTCAACAGCCTTGAGGGGTTAGTATTCTGCTTCAAAATTTTTATTAGGGCTCTTTGGGAAGCTGTAATGTCAAAATTGTAATGGTTTTATCAAGAGCACCAAACATCAAAACACTGACAGAACAGTGCTTTCATAGTGTTGCACTGGCTCCCTGGATGTAAACTACAGGATATATAAACTTAGCAACTTTTTCTGTTCTTGAGACTCATAGGATAAAGCTTACTAAGAATAATGAAAAACCTATAAAGTATTCCCTAGGACAACCTCCACATGCCATTTCCAATCTATGGTAAGTGGCCAAAGGAAATATGTACCAAATCAGACAGAATCATATGTCAAACTGATAGTTTTTGATAGATAAGATAGTTCTCATTATGAATCCCAAAGATATCCAAATTTTGGTGGGCATTAAGTACCTAAGAGAATATCAGTAGACAGCCTCCTTGCAAAACTGTGGACTTGAGATTTATGTTTTTTCCTTCATCAAGTCTCCTTGAACATAAAATGGTTATTGTTGCTGGTGTTCTAACAACTGCTGACTGGCTCCAGTGGATTCACATAAAAAGGGAACTATGACTATTGAGAAGGATGCCAGGAGGGAGAAAACAGATGAGTCTTCGATGACTTCATTTAGCCTTAAACATTGTGAACCATTCGAAGTTAGACTTCAGGCTTTATATCTAATCTTCCATCAGCTACTTGAGGAAAGTGTTTTCAAGGACTGTCAGATTGTAGTTGGTGCAGGCAATGGATCCTTGTCAGGGTCAGAAATGCGGGCAGACAAGTGAATGTTTATTTAGATCATTTGTTCTGACAACACTGTCCATTTGGACTTGCTGCAACTGTGGATTAAGGGAAGTACTGAAAGTGACTGCAGGCAAATGAAACCCCTGAAGGGGGCTGTGGGCAGGAAACCCATTGTCCTCATCAAAAGTCTGCTTGGATTTATCCACAGTTAGCTTTGAGCTTGCAAAACTTAAAGAGAAATCAAAATGTCATTCAGAACTGGAGATAAAAATGAAATAATCATGGCAATATCCTGTATGTGTGATAAAAGGGAAAGGGAGTGATCTCAAACTACAAATGTATTATAAATGCTATTGCAAAGTTAAGTTTAAAAAAAGATTGTCAGACGATGTGATGAAAAGATATCAAGGTATGAAGTACTTTTTAGTTATTGTTCACAAAAGTAGAAATTAAAGTTACTTCACTTCTGGTTTTCAATCTATATGGGATAATTAACTTTATAAGTTCTTGTAAATGTGATGGTGAAAAAAATAAAAGGGGAATGTAGGAAAGGGGATGAAAATGTGTTATGTACATAACAATCACACTGAATGTAATCATTATGTACTGCCAAAATGTACTAATAAAAGTCAAAGAAAGTTAAATCAAGAGAGCTAACAGGAAAAAAGAAATAACAAAAGTCAAGATCAAGACTCAGACAGAACATCAAGACAGAAGTATTTCTCTGTCAATTGGCAGCACATATTGCTAAAATAAGATAAATGGATAAATGGACTATGATTTTAAAAAGCAGTTATTCTGTAGCAAGAATACAGCCATCCCTCCACTTAGAGTGATGAACAATGTGTTTACTATAAAATGCCAATTAGACCTTAAAATTATTATGTAATTGTTTTCATCTAAGGACATGATAGCTCCTGAGAATAGGAACATTTCTCATTTTAAAGAAGCAGGTATCAAGCAATTTTCTGCTTACCTATTTACTTATTTTAAAGTAAATCACTCTAAAAGAAAAGAAGGAAGTATCATCAAGCTGTCAGTCATTCCAAAAGGACAAAGATGGCTGGAGCTAAAATAAGAGCTTCTGACACTGTGATCATAAGTAACACATTATTTTTAGTTCTAACAGGAGCAGATCATGGACTTAAAAGTATGAGCTGTAAATGCTTCATTTAATCTCTGATGGAGCATTTTACTTGGGAGTTCTTTCTGGAAGAATCATTTGGGCAAGGAATAAAATGAAAAAAATAGTATTACCCAGTCCTAAATACAGAAAATTTTGGAGTGTATCTATTTATTTATATTTCTTATAGGAGGTCAAAATTTTGTGTTCTGGGGTAATACAGCTACCCTGACCTCACTGTCAAACATGAGGAATTACTCTAGTTGCCTGGAATAAACAAAATAATCTTGCTACAAAAAAAATTAGAAATTCACCAGTCATGGGCTAGAGGAAATTCTAGGTACTTTGAACAAACACAAAAGGGAGAATAGGTGCTGGAAAGGCAATTCAAAAATGTCATGACAATCCAGCTTCAACAAAAAATACCATTCAAACTGCTTATCAAAAACCTACAGAATTTTGGTAAAGATGAACAGGTAGCAGACCTTCATTTTGAGATATCTGAGCATTTCTTCCTGAATGTCCTTCAAGCTCATAACACTCAAAATGCTTACAACTTACTTTCCCGCTCTAGAGTTGTTCCATCTTTCATATTTGACAATCTCAAGGTATTTGATATATATCTATCACCAATGCAAACGAGAAAAAGGTATGGTCATGACTTCTGTCATCTCCATATCCAGAATGTGTCTGGCTTTATCTCTTGTTCATCGTTCTCATTTCCTTGCCCTAGCCTATATTTCATACCTTAGTGCAACCATGCCAGTTCAGTTTCTGGACTTCAGATACATCCTGCTTTAATCCATCATCTTATTGCTATAAGAATTATAAATATCTTTGAATTTTTAAAATACCCTTTCAGAAAAAAAAAATTAGTACTCAATATAAAGCTTCAGACCACTTAGTCCCCGCACTTCCAAACACCTTAAATCCACTATGATAATCAGTTTAACAAGATGACTTGAACTTAAAAGTATTTGCTAAAGAAAAGAGCAATACCTAAGCTCAAAAGAAAAAAAAAAGATTTTTGCTGATATGAGAACCTGTAGATGTAAATGTGTTATAAAATGAGGATAGATTTTGTAAAATAGGAAATATTCAAAGGGAATGTGGTGGGGGAATGTAATGAGGGGAAACAATAAATATGATTTGGGAAGAAAAAGAAATAGCATGGATAGAAGGGGTGGAGGGTGTAGGTGGGTAGGGATATGGGTAAAAATGAGAATTAATTTCTGTCATATACTGGTACAAATTCCCCAATGTTGAGTGTGATTGTGAAGTGTATATAAAATGTACCAATAAAGAATTCAATTTTAAAAAAGACTTTGGAATTAATAAATCTTGTACTGAATTTAGTTTATTCATGAATAAGAGCCAGGCACTTTCCTTAACCCCTCAGAGCTCAGTTTTTTTATTAACATGGGGAGTATAGTCCCCACTTTGAAATTGTCAACAGTTTTAAATAAAGATCAGCCAAATGAAGTAACAAGGTGAATATCTAGTATAGGATGAATAGTTACCCAACTCAGGACTGTAGTTATTGTTCCTTGTACTAGGCTTGTCCAAAATGCTGTTTATTCTTACTAAATCCAAACCAAGACTATTGCAGAATTTGTAATTTATAATGCTACATTAACTGTTTTTTTTTGTTTTGTTTTGTTTTGTTTTGTTTTGTTTTGAGACAGGGTCTCCCTTTGTAGTTCAGGCTGGCCCTGAACTCACTATGTATCCCAGACAAACCTCAAACTCAGCAGTGCTCCTGCTTCTGCCTCCCAAATTCTGTAATTACAGGCCTGAGCCACCACGCCCAGCATTGTGGTATGTGCTACTGATTGCTTGTGGGTGTGAGTCACCATCCCCGGTTTTGTTTTATGTGGTTACCAGGATCGAACCAGGGACATTGTGCTTGCTGGGCAGGCACTGGAACCACTGAGCTAAATCTTTGGCCCTGATACATAATTTTTAACAAGCTTTCTTATTCTGATTTCTAGGCTTAAATTCAAAGAATAACAGTAAACAGAAAGGCAGGAAGAAATAAAATGATGAAAATAATAGATAGCAGGCAAACTTAAGGATACATGCTAAAGAACTGAAAATGTATATTAGGAAACACAGTCTTTATAGACCGAGAAAGACCTACCATGCAGTATACAAATAAAGGGCCTTGTGTATTGTAAGAGCACAGATAAATGAACTCTGGCTGCATAGATTTGATTCTAGCTCTCTGGGAGGCAGGTTTTGATCAGGCAGAAGTTTCTCACTCTCCGGTCTGTTTCCTCTCTTTAAAATGAACACAGTCATTATGCCCATGGCACACAAGTAAGTAAATGATTTTCTTACTGAGAAACACACAACAAGGTGTAGGCCATTGTGATTGTGGAAAGAAGTACCTGTTTTCAATACTACATTACAGGACCATGTTTAATTGAGACTATATAAACAAAAATTTATTAATGCTTTATTTCCTATGTTTTAAAGAACAATGTCAATATCTTTAAGAATTACTTTAATCACAAATGTTACATTCTTTAAAAGATCTAGTGTTTATGGTAAAAAATTCAGTTATCTTAAGTTCTACCAAGAGTAATAAAAAAGATGAGATATTACATTTAGATTATGTATGTGTAGGATGATGTTATTAGGGAAGAGTTAAATATGATTTGAATGTGTCTAAGTGATATAAAGAACTCAGGTTTGCAGTACATGAGATTTCTAGACCTCAGATGGACTTCCCTAATGTATATAGAAGTCTATCCTAGAGTAGTTTTGTTTTCAGAAAAAAAAAAAAAAACTACAAAACACATGTATTTTTTCCTTATTTGAGAAAAATGAGAGGCAATGTTACTTATAATTTTTAAAAAGACAGGTGAAGACTGACTAAAGAAATGTGAATACACTGTTTCAGGCCACTAAGTACCTTCACTTTAGAGATTTTTTTTTTTCAAAATAGTACATTGTTCAGAAATGTCCTCTATTTTCAATGCCAAGGCAGAATTAAATAATTTTTCATCAACATTCAAAACTTGTTTATTGTATCATACCAGGAGGAATAAAATTTAAATCACATTAATTAATTAAAATTTAATTACATTAATTACTTCAATCTTTCAATCTTTGAAATAAAACTCCTGAAAGAGGACAGGCATCCCAGCCCTGTGTGCCTTCTCGTGGTGTACCATCTTTTCTCCTTTAGCTACTTCCAATCATCGCAGAAAATCTAAACAAAGAGATACCTACCCCCATGGACAAAAATACTGGCTGGATCTTTCAACTGCCTTTGGGAGCACTAAATAAAAATCAGGCAGATAATTCAATGAGATACTGACTTTATTTTCTAACAGTGTCTAGGGGATTCTCTCAGCCTTCGGGACTGAACCTAAGTAATAACCAATCTTTGAGACTTGTAATCTCTAGCTGAAGATTTATTAAAAGTTTCATATTGATACTTACCTTTTAAAATATACTACAAATAAATCAAGTTTGTCAGCATATAAAAATAGCAATCTACTGCAGTCAAGTACTTATCCTATCAATAAAAGTCTCTAGTACAAAATAAACAAAAATAAATCCAATATGATTAGTTCAATAAATACTAAAAAAGCTTTTCGTGAAATCCCCAACCTTCCTCAAGAAAGATAAAAATGATGGGAAAAGCCGGGCGTGGTGGCTCACACCTGTAATCCCAGCACTTGGGAGGCAGAGACAGGAGGATTGCTGAGTTCGAGGCTTGCCTGGGCTACATAGTGAGCTCAGGGCCAGCCTGAAGTACAAAGTGAGACCCTGTCTCCAAAAAAAAAAAAAAAAAGGGAAAACTGATTAAATACCTCTTACATGCCAGACCCTAATCTAAGTGATTTACACACATTATCCCCCTTAACATTTCAATGACACTATCAAGCAATAGATTCTAATAATTGAAAATTAAAAATACTAGGGAGCTTGTTAATCTTGTTACTTCTGAAACTAGATTTAATTCATCATAATATACTAGTTTTACTCCCAGTAAAAAAAAGAATATAATGTAACAGTATCATCCTGTATTTACCTTGTCAATATTTAACTTAATCTACATTTACCTTAAGTCAATATCGAATCTATTATTGGTAAACAAGACATCATTGTTTACTTTCACCAGTACTATTTGAGATTACTCTGTATGGTCTTATCAATACAGTAAGACACAAACAAAAGATTTAAATATGAAAATAAATAATGTAAACCACAGTACACATAAATACCTACGTAAGACTAGAAAGAGATTTTCTTTTATTGAAAGGGTGAAATTTCTAAGCACAAAAATATGAAAAGGAATATAGTGTGTATGTTCTAGTACAATCAAAACAAAAGCAAAAGCAAAAACCAATAAAAAATAAAATTTTAATAACAATAACTGGCCATACTGCAAGAAAAATTTAATAAAAACACAAAACAAAATCATGAAAACTGCATGGTAGATATAAAGAAAAGAACTGGAAGACCCCCACAAAAGACATTGAGAAGTTCTAAAGAAAACACAAGTAGATAAACAGAAGTTATTATATTTATCAAGGAAGTAGTATTTATAAAAATTAACAAATTCACTAGTAATCTAAGAGTATAATTTTACAAATATCATACTCTTCAGAGCTATCAAAATAGCAAATATTTTATACATGATATTCAATATTTTAAGGGATTTACAGTACTGGAATAATTTCTTGTAGAAGGGTAACTATTTCTAACTTCTCTGTTTAGAAATTTCTCAACAAGTATAAAAATTCTCAGGTATTTCATATTCCTTGCTATAGACTGACTGAATATTTCTCTCCAAAAGTCATATGTTGACACCCAGGGTCCAGTGAGAGGATATTGCAGGTGGGCTTATCAGGTGCTCAGTGGATGAAGGTAGAGACCCAGTGAGTGTGACTAGTTTCATAAGTGTGGTTAGCACTCTAAAAAGTCCTGAGATATATCTGCTACATGAGTACCATCCAGAGGGCATCACCTAAAAACAAGACAATGAATGCTCCAGTATCTTGACCTTGGACTCCCCTACTTCCAAAACTGTGATAAAGAAATTTCAGTAGTCAGTAAGCCACCCAGCCTATGGGATTTCATTAAAGCAGCCAAAATACATCAAGGCACCATTTGTTTAAATAAGTCCTATAATTGAAATTTCTGTAATTCAAAATTTGAGCAATTTACATAAAATGGTACCCTTGATGCATTTTACCTAACACTGAAGAAATTAGAACTAGCCTAAATCCTAAACAGTAGTGGAATTATTAACTTTAGTTATCCTTATGACAGAATATTAAACTGAATTCTAAAATGTTGTGTAGTATTCACTTAATTAAAATTATATGCTTCAATATATAAATATCAAACCCCAAGTGAAGAAAGGAAGAAATATTTTATATATTATAATATATGTAATATAGTTGCAATTATGTGTCTATATATTATGAAAAGAAAATTTAAAGTACATGAAAATGTCAAAAGTAGTTATTTTTGTTGGTATATCTTCATAGTCATACATTTATTCATTCTTCAAAACATCTATAAGAATTTATATAATTTTATACTAAAAATATTATAAATATAGGCAAGTGTAAACTAATGATATACTGTAGGTGAATGATTTGAGACTATCTTGTTGGCAAGAAACTCCAGGATTGGTGATCTATTTTCATACACACCTCTGTTCAGCTTTCCACAAAGAAAAAAGCTCCACTGACATGGTTGACATTCATTAGAGTAAACTAATGCCGATGGCCAACAGTGTGGCCCTGAGTGCAGGAGCACCTCCACCGCCATCTGGAGCCCAGCTTTCTCATGTTGCACAGACTGTCAGTTCTGCTGAAAGAAGTAGGAAAGGGAGATGGAGGCCTGAGGTAGACAATTGCCAGCGCCTGTGTTTAAAGTCTCAGCAATGTGTTCTTCAGTGTAATGACGAAACTGTCACTGAAACATGGTACTTGTTCCCAATCACCCTCAGACCATTAACTGCAAGAACCTACAGAAGCATGTTTCCCTGTCTGGGATATGTGTCAGTTTGTTCAATCAGATGAATAACTAGTTCTCTCTCACTCTGCAAAGAAAGTTAGAATTCATTAAACCCTGCTAAATATCTTGGTAAGAATGCATGTGACTTCCAGAGTCAAGTGCTTTTGCACAATACTTTCTAGACAAGCTTGTCCATATTTCAAGCAAACCTCCTCTCTATTCTAAATATCCACAGAATAAGGTATATAGATAGACAAAGACACAGACACATATGAACTACCTACATTGCATAGTGAGATTCAGACAGAGACAGAGATTTATGGTCTCCTAACACTTGGAAATCAACAATGCCTACTCAATTAAACAATTCGTTTTTCTTTGGCAGAGGAAAGAGTAAAATGAGTCATTTCAGTGCTAAGCATTGACTGTATAAAAGAAATGACTATTTTTCATTGTAACTTTTCTGTAGTTTTCAAAATTGTCTCTCACTATGTAAATATTACTAATGTAATGAAAAACCACTTTAAAGGGTTTAATGTTCTCTGGTCTGCAAGCAGGACATAGATTTTATAGCTAGTCGTATGATAGTGCAAAGTGCTCCATATATAGAGTCACATTCCAGTGCAGCTCCAAGAAGGAAAAGATGAATTCTTTCCAAAAAGGAAGAAGAGCCATGAGGGACAAGTGATACTCACAGGGGAAAGTGGTTTATTAGTAGAGCATAAAGGATGAGTAATGTTTTTGTCTGAGAAAGAAAGCATTCCAAGAGAAAGGTCAGCATAAGGAAGCTTGGACACGAGAGAAGACAAAATCCTTGGCAAAGGACAGCTGAGCTAAAGTGACAGCCAGCCATTGATGTGGCCGCCCCAGCGGACATTCCTTTCCAGCTCACTGTTTAGTCCTGATTAATTTAGGCTATAATTGATTCTTATTTTAATGCATCCCACATTAAATAAGACTATATGCTTTATCTGTCTCATCTGAAGGTTATTTTATAAAGGAAACTGATTTCAAAATTGAACAGATTTTATAATTCTCTTGATTTCTTTTGAGAAATTATAATGATTCCTCATAGCTTGTTATTTCTCAGCAATTAGATTAAAGGTTCTGTAACTCAGTTAATACAGGTGTAAAACAACATTTAGAAAACATTTTTATGCAGTTATTTTTAACATTGTAAACATTTTCATGGCATATATGAGGATGTTAACTATGATATAAATACATGGTAATAGTTTCTGGCAGAAATTCTTTCTGATATTTTAGTCAAAGTCTTTAGTAAATCAAAACAAAGCCATTTTGGGGAAATCATTCAATATCAACAAAATGACTACTCAAATAAAGAAAATAAGATTGGGACTACAGCTCCTCCTTTTATTAGACAAGAGATTATAGCAAATGTAAGCTCTCCCTCTGAGTTTTCCCATCTATAAAAAAATTATATTACATTCCTTATTTCACAGAATTATTGAAATCACACTAGATAGTACCTACATAGGTTATACAATTGTTAAAGACCTTACAGATAATATTGCTAGGTTGCTATATTTTTCTTCAAGAAGTCATGTTCAAGGGTCCCTCTTAGCAAGAGGTACGAAGTTTAGGGACAGCATCAAGGACATAGCTGCAGTGTTTAGGATCACTGCTTTCCTATTCCCACTTTCATCTGAGGGGTTCTAGATTGTCTATTTTACAAAATGTGCTCCAGAAAAAGCTTCTGCCAAAAATGTATAGCCAATACTTTAAAAGTTGAAAACCACTGATTTATTTCAATTGCCTCATTTTATAAAACTAGAATCCAGGAAAATTAAATAACATTTTCAGCATTAACTATAAAGTAACACATCAGGTAATTAAACCTAAGCTTTGTGCATCTGCACTACATTGTAAAGATAAATAAATATTATATACTAATGTGGAAGTACTAAGAACTGGTACAAGTATATATAGAAGACATTATATTACCTGCCCAGTTACTCAACAATATAAAACTGTGATTCATTTATTGATTTGTATATTTATTCCATAAACATGAAGTTGCAGATATATTCCAGGTGTTGTTCTAAATACCACTTTCAATATTGTGTAAAATTCAGCGACAATTTATGAGATCTATGTTTAACACTGGACAAGATCCAAAATTTTTACTGGAACTGAGGAATAATTAATAAAGTATTATAATTTTGGTTATTGAAGAAGTACCTGAAAAAGTACCTCTTTACTTTCAATAGTAAATGTTAATCTACTTGTATCTGACCCTCTTTGTGAAATTCCTCTTATTAATTTTTCTCCTCTCAAAAGTTAATATTATACATACAGAACACATTCTACCTACCCTCACCTTCAAGGAATTGCATACTGCAAGAACCTTCTTTCTCTTACATGTATTTATTTTCTCTCTTTCTGAAAATAATGTGGTAGCATGTAAGTATGTTCTTGTGTCTTCAAATCTAGAGATACAATACTTTGCTCCCATGATTACATGTCACTCAAATTCCTATCCTTTTAAAGTAAATATTTTTGGAAAGAGTTGTCTGTAATCACTATGACCTTCCCACCTTAGCTCCATCCCATCTGTGGTTAAAAAAAAGTGTTATCTTTCATCTCTAGAATATGGAAAATGGAATCATCTTCCCACCATTGTCTCCCAGCCCTTGGAAAAACGCTTACCATATGTCTAAGTTCAGTGAATATTTGTTGAGTGAATAAATCATCTAGAACTGTATAGTGAGTTAGTGAATTCCACAATAAGCAGCTTGCCAATTTCTCATGTATTTCTGGAATATTGGTCACAATATGTAGCAAACTTTACTTGATCCCAAGTTAAATTACTTTAATAGTTATTTGAAGATGTCGTAATGACCCAGAATGCTAGAGTAAAGTTAATCTATAAATGTAATTTAATCCCTACCAAAGTCACAACAGGATATTTTTGTATAACTTGGCAAAATTACTCTAAAATCCATTTTAAAGAATAAATATTTTACAATGAGTAGGAAAATCTGACAAAGATGAATAATGTGAATAAAATTGAACCACTAGATAGAAAATTGTGGTACAAAATAATAGTAATTAAAACAGCATGAATTTGGCACAGGATGAGAGATCAGAAACAAAGTATATGTTTCAGAATTAAACTCTAATGTATTTGGAGATTTTATAAATAAAGATGATAGCATTTCAAAAGATGGGGAAACAGCAGTTATTCACTAAAAGATACTGGGGCAACTGACTACATTCTTGCTAAATATCTAAGTATTCCTCCATTATTGCTCATACCAAATTCTAGGTTTATTCACAATAGAAAAGTAAAGTATTGGAAAATATTTTTCTGGCCATGGAGTAAGGCTTTTTAAATAGGTCAATAAAGGTAGTGCCATAAAGAAAAATACTGACAGTTGAAAGATTCAACTATTTAAAAGTAATATACATATATAAATACATATGTGAACCGAAAAAAAATTTTTAACTATCAATGAAATTAAAAATCCAGCAGTTTTGGGGGCCGGAGATTTAGCTCAGTGGTTCCAGTGCCTGCCTTGCAAGCACAAGGTCCTGAGTTCGATCCAGGGTAACTACATACAATGCTGGGTGTGGAGACTCACGCCCACCAGCAATCAATACCACATACCACAGTGCCAGGTGTGGTAGCTCACGCCTGTAATCCCAGCACTCGGGAGACAGAGACCGGAGGATTGCTGAGTTTGAGGCTTGCCTGGGCTACATAGTGGGCTCAGGGCCAGCCTGAACTACAAAGTGACACCCTGTCTCAAAAACAAAAACAAAAAAATCCAGCAGTTTTACAACATGCATATATAAAAGGTTACAAAAGGGCTGTTTAACCAACAAGGAAACGAACATCCCCATGTTAAGCGGTCAAAAGAAATACGTAATCCATTAAACAAGTATACATGATCTATAAACATATGAAAAGCTGAACAATCTCAGTAGTAATAGAAAAGTGCAAATTATAATACTGAACTTTCCTTAGCAATTATCCAGCTAAAATTAAAAAGACTGGCAATACACTAGTTTGCCAAGGGGATGGAAAATGGAGTTCTTATGCACTATTAGTGAGTTAACTGGTATGTTTTTGGGAGTTGGTTTGCAATCTAATATATTCACTAAGAGCATAACCAGACAATTACCACATAAAAGGTATTCTCTGTAATCATTTATAATTGACAAAATTAATTAATAGGCTATTATATTACCATTGGTCCATATATGGAACTACTATGAGGAATCTAATTATAGAGATTTATATTTTTGAAATATAAAATGACACCCCTATGTCAAGTGCAAAAAAGGCCCTTACAAAACTACTTTAGCTCTTCAATTTTTCTTAACTCTCCTCATCTATCTATCCTTCCTCTGTAATATCTTCTGTTTCCTAGTCTCTTGGTTTTTTTCTTGGATCTTAATCTTGTTGATTCTCCTCACTACAGCAATGTTAATAGCCGAGTACCTTATTATTTCACTCCACACTTAAAAATTATAATAGCTTACAACTGTTCAATTTGCTATTCTTTTCCTGATGTGATCCCTG
This sequence comes from Thryonomys swinderianus, assembly GCA_004025085.1. Classification (NCBI taxonomy): domain Eukaryota; kingdom Metazoa; phylum Chordata; class Mammalia; order Rodentia; family Thryonomyidae; genus Thryonomys; species Thryonomys swinderianus. The sequence continues at coordinate 23,279 of PVIC010013029.1, forward strand.
CCATCTCTCTCCTCTGCCTCTCTCATGTCCCAGCCACACTGGTCTTCTTTCAGCTCTGCTCTTCTCCTTTACTCACTCCAACCATGGGGCTCTCTATACTTGTTATTCTTTGCCTGGAGCCTTTTTTGCCCACATCCCAGCTCCCATCCCACATGTTACTTGTTAAGGTCTCTGCACCTTTTTGCACTCAGCACAAACATCATTTCCTCAGGGAAGTCTTTCCTACATACCCATCAGCTCCCCTTTTATATATTTTTACAGATTCTCCCAGCTCTTACTTTTTCCTTGTTTAGTTTATCGCCATTTGCAATACTATTTGTGGATGTATTATTACTATCCATCTGCCTCTCCAGGCTGAGGCACAGGATTGTGTCTGTTTTTCTCATCTTCATATTCTCGCTATACCTTGAACACATTTTAGAAACTGACTTGTACCAGGCATCCAAATATCTTATCAATGAAAGAAATAAGCCCAAAAGAAAAGAATAAGGATTTGCTACTCTATTACTTCATATCAAGAAGCAGACAAGTAGCTGTAGTAACTTATTAATTGTTATGATTGTATGTCTCACAAATTTTCCTTTTTTTTTTTTTGAGACAGGGTCTCACTCTGTGGCTCAGGCTGGCTCTGAGCTCACTATGTAGCCCAGGCAAGCCTCAAACTCAGCAATCCTCCTGTCTCTGCCTCCCAAGTGCTGGGATTACAGGCATGAGCCACCACGCCCGGCTTGTCTCACAAATTTTGAACCATAAAAGTAGTATGCTTTTTCCTACTGAGTTTGTCCTTTTCAAATCAAATTAATCATCTATTATCTGTTTATTGTTCCGCATTGCTCAAAAGAGGCAGCAGATTCACCCTCGATCATAGGGTCATAGCCAGGGTCAAGCACATTCTGGAACTCTGAGGACAAGAGCCAAACTCATCTTGAACCCAGATCTCAAACTCCCTAAAAGTTTTCATAATGAAGCCAGGTCTATTTTTCTCTCACATACAGTAGATCAGAAATTTTATGCTGCACTGATGGTTCCAGGACAGTCTTGCCATCATAAGATAACTTTAGTGTCTTGGGAAAATTTCATTCTAAACCATTCTAATCCCTTTTTTCTAGACTTTTCTGCTGTGTATCAGTCTACATCATCTACATCAAACCACCCCTAACTACCTAAGAAACTCAGGAAAGACATTTTACTTCTCACACTTATCAAGTAGTTCCAGCTGCATGCTATATTTTTAAAATTTGAAACTACACTGTCTGTAGTCTATTTATTGAAAACTCAGACCTTTGGTTAAAACCCAGTCATTTATCTCCAAGTTGGCTACTCTGATCTCTTAAGAAGATGAAGTATATGGAAGGAAAAGGAGACCAGAGGTTCAAGATGCCTAAGGATTTTATTTTGATTCATGCAATTGGCATCTTGGCATCAAATACATATTATAAAAACTGTGTATAACTGTAGACAGGCTGGTTGGTACATGTGGATAGTGGCTGGTAGAATATCTGCAGTTAGTATTTAATCAACAGCTCAGTCACTTTGTAGTAGGTATCTCTGACTTCTAAACATTACTTTTCATGTTGTGCTTATGAGCTCATCTAATCTTCCCCTAAACAGGTATATAAAAGTAATTTTTAAAAATAATACATTTCAGAGACATTTGACATAGTGGAAAATAGGACTGCATGTGAATTTATATTCATAATATAACTGAAAAAAGAGTCTTCTAGTTGGTAGGCTGTCAGCATCTTATTTAATATATTTTTTTTTTGACACAGGGTCTTGCTTTGTAGTTCAGGCTGGCCCTGAGCTCATTATGTAGCTTAGGCAAGCCTTGAACTCAGCAATTCTCCTGCCTCTGCCTCCCAAGTGCTGGAATTACAGGCTTGAGCCACCAAACCCAGCATTTGTAGAATGTGGTACTGATTGCTTGTGGGCGTGAGTCACCACACCCAGTACTATATCGTATGTGGTTACCAGGGATCAAACCAGGGAGCTTGGAGCTTGCTAGGCAGGTGCTGGAACCGCTGAGCTAAATCTCTGGCCCCTTATTTAAAATTCTTGATATTGCCGGGTGGGGTGGCTCACGCCTGTAATCCCAGCACTCAGGAGGCAGAGACAGGAGGATTGGTGAGTTCGAGGCTTGTCTGGGCTACATAATGAGCTCAGAGCCAGCCTGAACTACAAAGCGAGACCTTGTCTCAAAAAAAAAAAAAAAAAAAGATTCTTGATATTGAGATTCTTTACATATAAAAGAAAAGAAAGAAAGAAAAAAGAAGGAAAGAAAGAAACCTAAGCCAAACTAGAAGCAAGTTTCCACTCCCCTTCTCAATTGATCTTGTAATTTATGTAACAGTCTACTTGTATCTTATGGCATTTACCAGATCCTATCTGGGGTTTAGGTATGGAAGTTTTTTTATAACTTTCTTACTCTCTCTTCCTTAATTCTGTTACTTTGAAGCCAGAAATTTTGAATTTGCACTTTCCTTTTGTATTTTGTGCTTTGGTTTATCTCTCAGAACTCATTAGGGAGTTAATCTTCAAAGTAGCCTATTCACATTATTAGAAGAGGCAAATTTAATCCAACTATGAAATTCAGAGGTTAGACCTTGGAAATGTGATATGGTTATTTGGGTGAATGAACCCCACTAGTTTGTAAGAAAAGGAAAAGGAATAGACAGACACATATTGACAAGTACACTTTCTGTCTCTTGCCATGTGATACTCTGCCTTCTAGCACCCTGCCAGCAAGAAAGCTTTCACTGCATGAGGCCCCTACACCTTTCACTTCAAGAACCATGAGCCAAAAGAAACTTCCTTCCTTTAAAAAGTAGCCTTCCTCAGGATTATAAGATATAAAATGTCCCTCAAAATCTCATGAACTTGGAAGATGACAGATTATGGGGCCACTGTACTCATCAATGGACCCATCCATTGATAAGTTCAGTAGCTGAACGTGCTGGTTGGAGGTAGGTCACTGAAGATGTGATCTGAAAGAGTATTTTCTTATCCCAGCTTGTCCTTTTCCTCCTCATTACTCTCCCTCTCCCTCCCTCCTTCCTGCTTTCCCTCCCTCCCTCTCTGTCTCTGTCTCTCTGTTTGTCTGTCTGTCTCTCCCCCCCCATGTTGTTTTCTCATGCCATTTCCACCTTGGAACAAGCCAAAAGTGGGCAGAAACTGTGAGTTAAAGTAAATGTCTCTGCCTCTATGTTGTATGTGTCAAGTATTTTGTCCCAGTGATAGAAAATAAATTAAAGCACTCAGGTATTTCATTAGAATAACAAAAAACAGATTAATATACCTAGTAAAATGCCTTGAATGATCTGGTGCTTGTAAGAAACAAAATCAAGCAGGAACAGACAGGACTGAGCAGTGTCCCTAATATCCAGTGCTATGGGCTGAATTATATCCTCCAAAAATTTAAATACTGCAATCCCAAACCATAGTACCTCAAAATGTGTGCTTATTTGGGAACAGGATCATTGTGGATGTAGTTAGTTCTTAAGGTAAATTGTGTGCTAATCCAATATGATTGGATTCCTATAAAAGGGAAATTTGGACATAGATACACATGCATAGAGTGATAACCACATGAATAACAGAAATCACAGTGATGTTTCCACTCACTAAGAAACACCAAAGATTGCCAGCTCATGGACAGGACTGGAACAGATTCTCTCCACAGCCTTCAGAAGGAGTCAATCCGGCTGACACTTCTGTACTCTCCTGGATTTCTAACCTTCACAACAGTGAGTAGATAAATTTTTGGTTTTTAGTTACTCTAGAGCTTCGTTACGGCAGCCATGGCAAAGGAATATAGCCACTGTATCATCACTTGCTGCCTCAAAGGAGTTAGAGCCTAGAGGGTGTTTACAACAGTCCTGCCAGAATCTAGACTCATTGGGCCAACATCTCAGGGCCCCTCATATCACAGCCTGTGCCGGGTAACTCTCACCCTGCCTAACTTCCCTTTTTACAGCTGGACCTTGTAGTCTTCCAAAATCCTCTATCTTTCCTTAGAATTTCCTCCCACCTCCCTGCCTTAAGAGGAACCTGATCTTGGAGGAAACTGCAGTCAGGAAGCTGCAGCCATCTTGCATGGATTCTATTTCATCATTCACATCTCTCATACTACAAAGGCAAGAGCTTGAGTTTTCCAGGACTACTTCTTCCTCTTCCTCTTGAAACATCTCCTGACTCTTTAAATGTTCACACTATGACCAGTGCCTTCCTGTCTCAGTCACATCAGTCACAGATGTAGGACAGCAAGGGCCAAATTGCCTGGATCTGTGAGCTACACTTGACACTCACTTGTGATGTCACTTACATGTATTTACGTTTGTAAGCCTCATTTTCATCATCTAAAAAAAATGGAGATAATGATAATCTACAAAGCTCTTAGAACGGAGCCTGTTCCTCAGTAAGCAATAAATAAACATTAGCTATTATATCAAATTTAAGATCTGAGCTGTCATCATTCTCTGCATCTCAATGACTGGTTTTGTTTTGGTTTTTTTTGGTTTTTTTGTGCCTTTACATACATGTGGATAACCCACCCCACCATTCATTATCCTGACTTCCAGCAAATTTCTCCATATCATCTGGATTATAGATGCTCCTGATCATAGTCCAGCCTCTTTAACTCTAAACTTTGTGCCACCGCCAACTTCTGAAATTAAAAGGATACTATATTATAAACACAGTGCTAATCTTTTACTATTTGTACTTTGTATTTGCTGAAATGAATTTGACTATTATTACTAAAATAATCTTTGCTCTCTATTAAAACTCTACAAACTCCTATAACTTTTTTTTTTTTTTTTTGAACAGTGTCTTACTTTTGTAGTTCAACCTGGCCCTGAGCTCACAATGTAGCTCAGGCAAGCCTCAAACTCAGCAATCCTCCTCTCTCTGCCTCCAGAGTGCTGGGAGTAGAAGCATGAGCCACCACGCCCAGCACTGTGGTATGTGATATTGATTGCTGGTGGACGTGAGTCACCACGCCCAGCATTGTATGTGGTTACCGGGGATCGAATTCAAGACCTTGTGCTTGGGAGGCAGGCGTCAGAATCACTGAGCTAAATCTCAGGCCCACTCCTATAAGTTTTAATCTATAAATGTTATTCTCAATATTTATCCAGCATTATTTCTTTTCATACCTACATTCACCCAGGTAAACAGTACTAGAGCAAATTATAAAACTGTTTAAACTGGTACAATGGATTTAACTTTTTTTTTTTTTTTTGAGACAGGGTCTCGCTTTGTAGTTCAGGCTGGCTCTGAGCTCACTATGTAGCCCAGGCAAGCCTCGAACTCAGCAATCCTCCTGTCTCTGCCTCCCGAGTGCTAGGATTACAGGCGTGAGCCACCACGCCCAGTGGATTTAACATATTTTATAATACTTCCTTTGCTTCAGTTAATTATCCATACAACAGTACGGCTATTCCTTCCAAATCCATTAATAGACATGGCTCTGAATACTCACTGTTATAGCAGCTGTCTTTGGCTGCTGGTTCCCTATCCAATTCCTAGACATAGTTATTAGTCTCAATATGGACATGTGTTCCAATAAGTAAATGGGTATTATTTGAGACTTGCCTATGCTCTCAGGTTCTTTCCTGTTATTCTGGGATCATTACCCCCTTATGATCAGGGTGGTCTAGGAAAAATGTTATAAAAGCAAATAAAAAATTTTTAAGGACAGCTGGGCATGGTGGCTTATTCCTGTAATCCTAGTACTCTGGAGGCAGAGGCAGGAGGATTGTTGTAAATTCAAGGCTAGCCTGTGCTACATACTGAGCTCAGGGCGAGCCTGAAGTATAAAATGAGACCCTGCCTCAAAAAAAAAATTAATGACAACATGTGCCTTTCTAGTAGTCTTATACAGCATGCCCCCTGAGCCTGTGCACCAGGCTTGGGGAAGTTTTATTCCCATTTTCTCCCCAGGCAAGAAACCTCCACCCCTGTGTGTATGACTACATCACTGGCAAAATAGGAACAGGCAACATGAAGAAGACTGAACTTACTTTTTCCCTGGTAGCTATTTCTTAAACTAAATAAGTTTAGCAGCCTTATTTTTAGAGGGCTCTGTTAAAATTGCCCCTTCTTTTCTCAAGAGAATATTAGTTCATTTAGAAAAATCATAGTCCAAGTTGGAAGCTCTAAATATTATTTTCAAAACTCCCTCTTTCTAGATATTCTTTTGGAAATCAATAATTTAATTTACTAAAAATTAACCATTGTTTTTACAAAACCTCTAAGGATGTCTTTACCTATTCTCTCCTTTTTCTGAAGACTACCTATCTGCCCAGAGGGTTGAAAACATTCTCTTACACTTTTCTAATCAGCCTCATCACAGCCCATTGATATTTCCAGAACCAACAGAGATTTCTGAGCACGACCCCATTTCTGCTCCACCTCCACCCACGGGGTTACACATGCTGCCTCCCGATGCTTTGTCTTTAATTTCAGTATCACCATCAACCCACAGTAGGATATTCTGTTGCAGGTGAATTTTTAGCAGACCTAGGAGTCACCTCCACATGAACAAGGTAGGCAGTATAGTCCACAAACTCAAATGTACAAGCAACCAGTTACTTTCCCCCGATTCTCCTTCCCTTTTGGGCCTCCATTTTGCAGGGGTGGCAGGCAGTTAATCCCTAACCATCAGCAGTTTCGCTTTTCCTAGGGGTGACTTTTCTTTGCGGGAGGAGACGGCCTCTCACAGTCTGAAAACACTGCTGAGGGCATTCGCCTTTCATTTCTACAAAATCCCCTGCGGAATCTTCTGTTTCCACATTATCCCTTCAAGCTTGGTTGTCCTCTCCACTCTTTTTGTCCCTGAGCACCAGAAACTGCTGGGCCTCAGTGGCAGCCTAGGGCACCAGTATCTCTGTGCAGCTATTCATAACCTCACTTATCTGCATATAACACACTGCCATTTCCCCTGGGTGGGAGGGGATTCTGCTCCAGTGCTTGGGGGTACGGGTCATCCAGGGTGAAGGGAACAGATCACCCCTGATCTCAGCGTCTTCGAGATTCCAAGACACTGGCTGTTTCCCTGAGGCTTCTGTGGGATCACCTCTCTCTCTGCTCTCCTTACTTCTCCTCAGATACCTCCCACCGATCCAAACTCCCTGTATTCCAAGAAATGCTGTGTCTCAACAGGGAAAGGAGTTTTGCTATCTCGCAAAGCTGCTTCCAGTCATTGTGGAGCCAGCACCCCTCCTGAGATGACTAGCACAGTGCTACCCTGTTAGCCCCAAGGCCTGCTAGGTTTCTGCAGCATTTAGAAGCCCTCCTTTGCCCTGGATACTCCCTCATCCCTACCCTGAGCTGGTTCCTGCTCACTCTTCCTGTCTCAGCTTCCCGGATGTACCTACAAAGGAGGCCCTTATCCTTCCTTTCCTTGTGTGTTCCCTTCACAGCCCTATCACAGCCCAATTCACTTTTGTTTGTTTGTTTCTCTTTTCTTTACCTGGTTATAGTCTGCATCCCCTCTGCACTGTTAATTTGCAGCAGAACACAGATTCTATCTTAAGGTTAAGAACATGGGCTCTGGAGCCAGATTGTCTAGGTTCTAACCTCAGCCCTGTCACTTACTAGCTGAGTAACCTTAGGCAAGTTCTTCTGTCTGCCTGGCTTTTATTTACTCAACTGTAAAAGGAGAGAATATGCCTCCCAAAGTGGTTATAAGATAAAGTGGTTATAAAAAGTACATGACTCAATGCCTGGCATATGATAAGTGCTATAAAATGTTTACTAAAATATCTAGCACTTAGTGTAACATTTAAATCATACAGGATGCTGGAAATCTATTTCTTGAATATTAGAATGAAGGATTGAGTGAGTAAATAAGTGAATACTAAAACTCCAAGCAAATATAAGTTCTTCTATCAGTGACTCACTTGCTCTACCCACTAAAGTACAACACAGAAAGATCAAGGACACTTGCTTGAATATTAAAAAAGACGGCATAACTGCTTCTTCTATTGCAACTACCTGCATTCTACATGGCTCTCTAGAGAGTGAACTGTGCTATGTACAGGTTGTACTGAATAATAGTTTGAATGAGCCAAAGTCCATTTTGCACAACTAGAATACACATCATATGTAAGTATATCTTATTTCCTATAGTTTTATCATTTTACCCTCTTTATAAGTGATAGTTCTTATTTTTAATTACCATTGAAAACTGTACAATTTGCTAATGGTAATCTTTGAAACTGAAAAGAGCAATAGGAATTTAATTATTACTATTTCTGCCCATATATTTGGTTATGTAGATCAATTTTAAGTTAGATGCTAAAGAGATAATCCAGGTAAATATCTGGAAAACATTAATGAGTCATGCATTGACATTTTTTCAATTTCTAAAAACAAAAAAGAAAATACAAAGTAATATAAGAAGACCTTAAGATGATATAAAAATGATTTTTAAAAATGACTTATACATTTAACATTATACATTACACTGACAGAACCGGCTTCCTTCTTTTATTTGGTTTGTAGGCTTTAAATTCTCATGTGTATTTTCTCTTTGCTTTCTTATCTGTCCTCTGCAGATCACTATAAAAAATCATTGTTAGAGAGAATTGGTCTAGCACGGCACAGCCAGATTATTATGAGATTATGAAACACAATGGAGTAAGAAGGATGTGTTTACTATGGGAAGATCAAACCCATATAAATATGTCTCTGTGGCCAGTTTCGGTAATCATGTTCAGTTGGGTCGCTTGATTCCAGGAAGAGAGGAAAAATTAGAGTAATATTCCTCCAACCAATCTGTTATCAGCTCTCGAGTACAAGATTGTCACAGGTAAATGGAAGTCTTTTAGCATGTTTGTTCAGTACACTTTAGTAAAGCATGCAAAATATGAAACTTTTACCTGCATGACTAATGGAATGACAGAAGTGAACACTTTTCATAATGACCAACCTATCAGATGCAGACCCTATAATCATTTAGTATTTACTGCTAATTCATGCTGGATTGCAGAGAGATTTACAGAGCACTAGTATATGGTATGTATCCCAATGACTAAAACATCACATTTATTACAGTAAATGTACTCAACAGTAGAATATTCTGTATTCCTCATTAATTCCATGAAATAAGTATCCTAATTTCCCATACCTAACTTTTTTTTCTGCTTTCCTTGGAGTTGATGAACCAATTTTAAAATCCAAATGGGCATAAGGCCACACAGAGAAATGGTATCTTTCTGTTACACTTGATTTTGTGGCAATACCATGATTCATTTCATATAGGCAGTTCAATCTACCATTTCCTTTCCAGCCTAAAATCCCATCATGTTCTGTGCAGCTCACTGGATCAAAAATACATTGTCATATTGTTTCCCTACTGAAAATCATACATTTTTCATGAAAATCAGTCTCTACCCTTCGTATACCACTCTTCTTCACCTCCCGCTACCAATGTTTCAGTTATGTCTAAAATTTCTCATCACTCCAATAAATTAATGTACTGGAAACAGAAAAATTTGGTTTCAGACTTAAGGATCAATGTACAATAACCTCAAATACACCATTTTTTAATTGGTGAGTCTATTGTAAACTGCATACTTTGGTTTACTCTGTAAGGAACACAGTAAAACTAAGGCAAAGCTAGTTATGACTCATGTATAAAGAAATGAAAACAGTATCATCATTAAACACCAAATAAAGCCATTGATTCCATGTATTATTCTGTCATTTTAATTGAATTGCATTTCCTCCTTTCAGTTCTTAATTATCTAGTTCATGCTGAATCATTATTTTTATGTAAAGAATGGGATAATGTTCTCTTCTTCCTCACCTTACTGTCTAAAAATATAAGGCTATTGAGAACAGAAATGTCTTTGTTGGCCTTAATTAAAGCAAAACACCTGCTTTTATCCTGGAAGCTGAATGTGTTGCTGTACTGTGGGACTGTTACCAAGTGAAGGGACAACAGGGCTGCTTCCTGTTGCATGTCCCTCTCCCTGACCCGTGGACTCAGCTCTCTCCAGATTCTATCAGAGGAAGAAAACTGTGACATCATGCTCTCCAGCAAACAAAGGTCAAGGGGGCCTCTACAGTTTGCTAATGAGCTTTAGCTCTGTCTAGACTGCCAAATCTAGAAAATATATAGCGAAGGAGATACTGTTTAATGTGGGGTTGATATGGTGAAATAATAGTCAATTTAAAATTCCATTCTTCTGCTATCTTGTCAAAGATTTAAAAGCAAAAGCAGAGTTTTTTTCTCTGATAGATGCCACATATGTAAGATCACATGCAAGTGAAAATGAGCAAAGGGAAATCAAATAAGTGTCTATCAAATCTAGGTTTGAAGGAAAGCCTGCCATCACAGTGTGATTTCTTCAGTTCAGAAGTAAAGGAAATAATCCCTGTTCCTCTCTCTCCCCATAACCATGTTGAGAATTTCTAAAATGCTTCTGCCAGATTCAGGATCATGCATCATTACAATACCAGTACATTTTAAGTTCTAGGATTCAATTTACCAGGGTCAATTCTTCTTATCTAGAGATATCAAAAGAGAGTAAATAGCAAGTTACTCACCTTAGAGCATATAGTAAAGGCAGAATTTTGTACTTTTAGCTAGGAAAGTGTCCCAACAGCAACCCAGCTTGATAGTGAACCTCAGAATTGTGAATCAAGGGAAGAACTGGAGTCCATCTTTGATATTCCCATGGCAATCAATTTGTAAATTGAAAAAAAAAGATTGCTAGATTATTTATTGCAGGCTGAAAGCTCCACACTAATAAAGCCTGACTCATGGTAAGTAGTTAATGGGGAAGATATAGCTGGACTTAACCTTAGAGCTCTTCTTAGCCTGAGAAAGTTTGATTCGATCTATTGAAGACCAACTTTTCCTGAAATGGTTCCTAGGTTTGTCCTCTGTGTAGCTGAATCTCCAAGATCTGTGCTAATATGCAAGCTTGTCTTCAAATGAGGAAAGGTACTAGTCATTCTGAGGTTCATTTTACCATGCTCAAACTCATTTGCTAAAATTTCCCTATGCAATGTGCCATAAAGCATTCTAATAACTTTAACACAATTCAATTTCCTTTTAATTCCCAAACTATCCTTTGATGAAAGTGAGGAAACAAAGGAAAATGACCAACATATGCAGAGGAAGGTGTAGGATGGGTAGAGGAAATTCATATTTACTGGATTCCTTATCATTTTTTGCAAGCATTGTTGGTATTTTTTATACCAGTGACCAGTTTGTTCTTACATCCTAATTGTATGTGTGTGTGTGTGTGTGTGTGTAAGTAGTGTATGAAACAAGATTCAACTTATACACTTAATAAACAAGAGTTAAATGCAAATTCTAAGATCTGGGTTTACATTATATATTCCTAACTTAGATTCTCTAGTAATAGATAGCTGATAAGTCCATTAATAATAATGATTTTCTATGTTTATTGTTCCTAATGCTGCAAACTTATGCTTATCCCATAGTAACATCTATATTAAATCAATTTCCTGTAAATGCTTTTCACAGCTATGTTTTTTTTTATTAATAAACTAAAACATAGCATATTTGAGCAATACATTTTTTGTTTCACACAAATTCATAGATATCTGAAAAGATTATTAAGGAAACAAAATTTGCATTTACAAGAGGCTGTCAGAGGGGTTTATAAAATTATTCTTTCACTATTCAAAATGGGAAGTCATAAAACACAGAAATTATAACAAGTCCTTGGCAAAATTCACATGAATACTGCTTGCCAACATTTTAATTAAGGAGAATAGGTTGGCTTATCAAATGAAATTGAGGGTATATTGACAAAGGGTGGTTCATCTAAGGGAAAGTCAGTGGAACATGAGGTTCAAGACACAGCATCTGTCACAATTTGCCCTTAACACCCTTTGTGAGGAACATTCTCCCTCATCTTGTGTTCTGAGATGAGAAACAATTAAATCAAAATGTGCACCTGCATCTCACAACCATGGTTTAGGGATTCACGGAATATAAAGCATTCTGGTGCTAAATGTACTTTTGGAAGTTAGATACCAAAAGGTTCTCCACGCCTTTGGAAATCAAGGAGCGTCGCAGTCCCGAGGTGGGTCTGTTCTTCACCTTTGCTGTAACTTGAGCCTCAACAAAGGCTCTGAAAAGAATCACTAAAGTATTACTTTATGAATTCAGGTAACACAGACTTACCCTGCCAGGACACAGGAAATTAAAAGTTGACAAATATTCAAGGAAAAGAAAGGGAAATCAAGTAACAAATATACTCCATGAAACACATCTTCAATGTCATCTTTATAAGCCAGTTTTCTCATGGCCTAAACTAATCCCTTGCTGTAATTAAGCACCACATGAATAATTTCTTTGATGGTGTTCTAGTGATCTAAAGTTAACACTTAACTATTAACAGAAAATAGTATTTCAGGTATAAGAAGAATGCTATTGGGGTGCCATTTATCAGATTCTGTTTAAGTCTTGCAATAAAGGAATACTTTCAGTGCTGGAAGAATCTGAGCCAATGAAGAAATTGATGTGAAAGAAATATATTCACTGGACTGGGGTATTTTATGTTTCAATATTGGAACTTTAACCTTGTTTTTTCATCAGAGAAGTTATTCTTAGTGGTTGGCAGAGTAAATCCATGTTGTCCTGCATTCTGAAGCAGTTCCGCTGAATCTAATTAGAACATCTGCAGATTTATGCAGCTTTCTGTATATTAAGTTCCCTACCTTTGTGAAATAAATATTTCCCCTAAGGCCTTTATTTTTACCTATCTTAGTGTTAACAAATATGGTATAAATTTTAACCACTATTTTTATGATCCCAGGATGAATGGTGCAATACAAGTCCAAAATATCAAACCCTTATAAACAGTGTCAGTCTGCACTGATTTCAGTGCCTTTCTACTAGCCATCAATTTTAGTTTAGAGATAAGAAAACAATTATGAACTCAACTACTTGTCTCTTGTTACTAATTTTTCTGAGATTTCTAGGGTGAGCCATGTGTTTCTGAGATATTTAGAATAACTTTTTATCTCAGTGTCTCTTCACAGAAAATTAATTAAATCATGTAAGTAATTAAGAATACAAAAGGCTAATTTGTTTTTGCAATTTAGATAGAATACGAAGACACGAGCAGAAATTGGCATTTTTCTAGCATTAACTTTAAAATGCTCTAACCATCTTAGCAAGAAAGGCTGACTACCATCTTTCTTGGGTAACAAAACACCCCTTTAATTCCTTTGGGACAAGCTCCCTAAATGGCCCAGACTAGCCTTGAACTTGAAATTCTCTTGCCTCAGCCTACTGAATAGCTGAAATTACAGCTGTGTGCCACTCTGCTAGGATAGAATCTTTTGTCCTGATTTTGTTGTAACCAGTTTTCTATTCCTCACCCTGAGCTACAGAGTAATTTCACTTCAATCTTACAACTCAAGATGTTCCTATTAGTATTGAATTAAAATCTGGTTTAATTTCTCAGGCTGGGAAGTAAAAAAAAAAGGATTCCAACCCTTGAATTAAGAGTCCTATTAAAGCACCATCCATTTCACTGATCAGGTATGAACTACTAAACAGTAATCAAACTACTCTGAGGCTTAAGATATTCATGGGTAAAATGGGGATAATATCATTTACCCTGGTATGTTATTATAGGTATTAAATGAAATAATGTATGTAACTAGTATGCACTCTACAAATAAGGGCTGAGATATAAAGATGGAATTTTCAAGATGAAGCATGCAAAATACTTCACTGGCTATTTAAAAGTGAAACATTTGTTTAATTTTTGTAAAACCTACTGTCAACTCTCAAGACTTTACAAACAAACTCTCTCTACTTCTAACATTACTTGAAAACAGTGGTTTTCAGGGTGTTGTGCTTAGACCAATGCATCAGCATCACTCGGAAATTTATGAAAATGCAAATTCTTAGGTAACACCCCAGGCCTACTGAATGAGAAACTTTGAAGGAGAGGCCCAGCAACATTTGTCAGACAAGCTCTCCAGAGAAAAGTGGTATACACTAAGATTGCAAAGCACTATTTTAAACCTTCCCTCAAATGTCATCATCAACCCTAAAGTCTCCTTTTACTTTCCTTCTTTGTCCTTGAAGATGTACAAAAACACATAGTAGATTTGCTGAATGATATGAGACTCTACATATTTTTTCTTGGTATTTGCTTAATGATCTTTACTGAGGACTAACTGATGTGCATACTGGCCAGTTAGTCAATACTGCAATACAAATGGCCCCAGCTGATCAAGAATTAACATAAAAGCATTCTTAGAATGTTTTTTAAACACTGTAGATATTCCTACTTAAAAATAAGAATTTGAACCTATTTTTACTCAAGTATGAAGGTGAGTTTTTCATGTATTATTCCCCTGCAATAATTAATGAGATCATAAAATACAAACTCTACTAAAAGCTTCAATTTGAAATTTCCACAGGTTGATAAAGAATGAGATGATGGCAAGCACTGATCTACTGTAAAAATAAAGGATTTAGTGGAAAACAAGACAGATGGGTTGGCATTAGAGTGGAGTCTTTTCCAGCTGCAACATAGTGGAGAAAAATACAAACACATTTTGAAATCAATGAATATAATAACTGCAGGTTGTGCTAATTACCTTGCAAGACATAAAGGGGATGATGTGGTAAAGAATTCCTAGGATGGGGCTGCTTTATTGTACAGGGTGGCCAAGAAAATTGTCTTTAGGGAACCTGTCTCTGATTTCAATCCTAATGAATGGAAGGACCAATTAATTAAAGAAGTAGAACTACAGGCTTTTAGTCGAGACAATCTTTGTTACAAAGTGTTCTATAAAACTCATATCCTAAATTCAGCTCCCTGTGAATCAGCACAGGACATTGATGAATGCTGTAGCATGATTTTATACATGTATTACATACGATTTTAATATCCTTCACAGAGTTAGCTACAGATACTTCCGGGTTCAGTCCTAGTATGAAGCGATAACCAACATGTCTATAACTTGTTTCTTACCAACATGTATTTTATTATTTACCTCTTCACTTCCCACAAGTTATCCTTAAATCTTAGAAAGCAACTAGTATGAAATAAAGAGGTAACCCAGGCTGGTCCTCCTACATTTAGCTAGTTAGATGAAAAAAAAAAAAACACAATTTTTTACTATTTATCAACCAACTGTCTAGTTTAAACTAAATTTCACAAACTTTACAGGTGTAGATAAAATATAATAATAATAATAAAAATACCAGACCAGACCATTCAAATTCTAAAGCATTATCAATTCTTCTGCCACATTACAACCTAAAAGTAAGTACATTTTCACTAGAGAGAACAATGCCATCTTACTCTGCATTTTTAAATAAAATAATTAAACTGCAACCCTCCCAGGTAAGTATGACTTTTTACAGAGACTCAGATCACTGCTTTTCAAGAAAGAGAGAGAGAGAGAGAGAGAGAGAGAGAGAGAGAGAGAGAGAGAGAGAGAG
>PVIC010013030.1:0-38696 GCA_004025085.1 Thryonomys swinderianus
AAAAAAAAAAAAAAAAAAAAAAAAAAAAAAAAAAAAAAAAAAGCTGCCCAAGATAAAGGACTACCGTTTCAAGTGATCATAAAGCAATTAGAGTCAAGAACCACTGCTCAGGTTAAAGTCTATCCTAAATAATATGTACCCCATGGGATGGAAGTGGGTCCTAGGTCTCTATTTCTCTTTGGCTGGATTTTAAACTACATCCAGACAATAGAAGGGCAGCTGTCACTTACTGGGTATGCTCTAAGCTTGGGACCCCAAAATATGAACAGGGAGCTAAATCCTACCCCTCAGTGATACAGCTTAGGGCCATAAACATTGCTGTGCCTTTTGTCCCCATTTATTAGGATGGATTCACATAGAAGTTGGGCTGAAAAGAGAACATGAGTTTGAAAACAACTTCCAATACACCACTATCTTTATATGTAAAGCATTATTTTTCCCTCACCTAAAGCATGAATTCTAAACCTCCCCTCCCAAGAACGCTGACACTAAATCTTTTAGGTTTATCTGATAAGTGATTTGAAGCCAGGGCAGGGGATTACAATCTCTTCTGGTTATCAAGTCAATTAAATCTAAGAAGTTACTTCAGTTCTATCTTCTTTTGAAACAGAATCTTCCAGATTGAGAGATACTGCCCTGAGGAACTCAAGGAAGAATGAAAACAAATTCTTAAAGACTCTACTTTATTTTTGTTTCCAACCCTCAAACCAATGGCGCAAGTCCACACATAAAGAACAAGCAAAAAGTTAGCAAGGAGGTTAGTACCCTAGCAGGAAGGCAACACCAAAACACAAGAGAGCTCCAAGTCACTGCATACTTAGTAATTCAAGGCACTGTGGCAGACACAGTAACTTCATTCTATTAACCTAATCCTACTGTACTAAGTACTTACCACACTCTGATGAGTACCTACTGATTTTTTCTACCATTTTGTAGATGATTACCAGTTAACCCAAGATGCAGAGATTAAATAATTTGCCTCAGGTCAGCCAGAATGTGGAAAAAACATGTATATTCTTCTGAGGCAGGTGAATTGTAATACAAGATGACAAGAATGTAATGATGCTGATAACAATGGCAGCTAACATATACAGGGTGCTGATTATGTGCAAGGTACAGTTCTAAATTCTATTCATGTAGTAATCCAATCTTCTTAACAATCCTATGAGGTCCAGAGACTTCCTACTCTCATTTTACAGATGAAACTGAGATGCAAAAAGGCAACTAATACTCAGTGAGCCAGGATTTGTACCCAGACAGTCTGAACCCAAAGCTCATGGTTTGTTTGTGGAACCAGGGATCGAACTTACAACACTGCACTTGCAATGCAAGTGGGTGCATCACTGAACTAAATCCCCAGCCCCTCAAAGATCATGTTCTAATCAGTACAGAAATTAGTCACCAACTATTTACTGACCCCTCACTATGCATCAGGCCCTACTAAGTGTCAACCTTAAAGAATACATGCAGAAAGCCCACAATGAACTTTCAGATAGCTGAAAGACAGAAAAAAGTTACCAGTCTATCACACTTGGTCTCAGATCCTAACAACATCTTAACAGTATGCTGAGGAAGAAGCAGAAGAAGCAACACACCCAGTGTGTGTGTGTGTGTGTGTGTGTGTGTATAGGAGGATGTTAGAGGAAGGTGAGCATATGTAAGAATTCAAGTCTATCCTAAGGCTTGAAAGGAAAGAGAGAAGTGCTTCAGGAAGAGCAGTGATGCTTCTTAAAACTTTACCATGTAGGTAAATCACCTGGCAACCTTGTTAAAATACAGAATCTGATTCAGTGGGTCTGGAGTGGGGCCTGAGACTGAGCATTTCTAATAAGTTTGGGAACAATGACATTTCTTTTTGTTTGCTTGTGTGGTTTTTTTTGTTTGTTTTGCTTCTTGAGACAGGGCCCCACTCTGTAGTTCAGGCTGGCCCTGAGCTCACTATGTAGTAAGGGCAAGCCTTGAACTCAGCAATCCTCCTGCCTCTGCCTCCCTAGTGCTGGGATTACAGGCCACCACCCCTGGTATTGTTGTTGTGGTTACCTGGGATCAAACCAGGGACCTTGTGCTTGCTAGGCAGGTGCTGGTACCACTGAGCTAAATCTCTGGTCCACTGTTTGCTTTTGTTTTGAGATAGGGTCTTACTATATGGTTCAGGCTGGTCAATCTCACAGCAATACAACTGCCTCATCCTCCTAGGTGCTAGACTAACATGTGTGCCACCATGCCTGGCAATGAAAACATTTCTTTTCCGTTCTTTCTGTTTTCTTTTTGCGGTACCAAGGATTGAACTTGGGCCCTTCTGCATCCAAGGTTGGTGCGGTACCATTTGAGCTAAATCCCCAGCCCTAATGAAAATATTTCTTGACATATGGATATATTTTTAATTAGTAAATGAATGCCAAAATGTATGATAGGTAATGTGGAACAGAAAGAAAATAAGCAAAAGGAAAAGGGAAAGGGCGGGTCAGGGAAAGTAAAAAAGGGAAAGAAAAAACTTGATGGTTAAAAAAAGGAAACAAAGCTTATGTAGATGGGGGTGGGGGTTGTAGGGAGGGTAGGGGAAGGGGAAAGACGAAAATCAAGATATGTCATGTAGAGGTACAAGTTCTCAATGTTAAATGTGATCATATTGTATGCATAAAATGCACCAATAAAATCAATTTTTTAAAAAAGAAATTAAACATTTAAGAATAATCTTTTTTTTTTTTTTTCCAGACAGGGTCTCACTTTGTAGTTCGGGCTGGCTCTGAGCTCACTATGTAGCCCAGGCAAGCCCCGAACTCAGCAATCTTCCTGAGTGCTGGGATTACAAGCGTGAGCCACCACGCCCGGCACTGTGGTATGTGGTATTGATTGCTGGTGGGCATGAGCCACCAAGCCCAGCATTGTATGTGGTTACCGGGGATCGAACTCAGGACCTTGCGCTTGCGAGGCAGGCACCGGAACCTCTGAGCTAACCCTCCGGCACAAGAATAATCTTGATGGAAAGTTTTCTAAGACTAAAAAAAGTTATAAAGAAAAGTGGTATAAAAGGAAAGAAAAATTTTAAAGTATATATTGCACAGAAAAGGATTTGGGTGAAAACATCTGCCATACACATAACAAAGAACTAATTTCTTCAATATACAAGAACTCTTACAAACCCAATGAAGGACAAAAAACTTAAAAGAATACTAACAGTTTAGTAACAAAAAACATTAAAATGGCCAGGGGTCAACTTCATTTATAATTTTAAAAATACATGTCAAAATACAGGCGGATTGCTGAGTTCAAGGCTTGCCTAGGCTACATAGTGAGCTCAGAGCCAGCCTGAACTACAAAGCGAGACCCTGTCTCAAAAAAAAAAAAAAGTCAAAATAATCACCTATTTTTTACCTTTCAGAGTTACAAACCTTTAAAAAGTTTAAAAATGCATGAGCTATAGTAAAACTGCCAGTTTTTGTGCAGAGCAATTTGGCAATATATACTTAGAGCTATTACTGGAGGACTTCTAATCTCAGGAAGAAAAAAAAAAGTAAGAAACATAGCAGTTTGTGTTTAACCTGGTTTCACTTATCTCTCTTTTTTCTAACTAAAAAATTCAAAAGTATTACCAAAGCCAGACATCCAAGGAAAAGAGACTAAAGATGAATGTCTACCATGAATATTGATAAAATATTTTTAACAAGAAATGAGCAAATTGAACCAGCAATATATTAGAAGGTCCGTTTATACATGACCAAGTGGGATATATCCCAAGAATGCAAGGCTGGCTTAATATCTGATCAATTAATATAGTATACCATAAAATGGCATGAAGGTCAAAAACCAAACATGGCAACAGATGCAGAAAAAAAATTCCAATATATAGTCATTATAAAAACTCAATCAGGGTTAAAAAGAAACTTCCTCAATCAAAAGACAGCAAGGAAAACTATAGTCAATGTCACATTTAATGGTTAAAGCCTGAATCCTAGGTCTGGGGGTTTGGCTCAGTGGTGTCCCTTGCAAACCAAAATCCTGAGTTTGATTCCAGGTACCAAAAAAAAAAAAAAAAAAAAAAAGACTAAATACTAAGTTCCCCTAAGATCAGCACCAAGGCAGGAATGTCCACTCATCATCTCTATTCAAATCTGTGCTATAAACTACTGTACTAAAGCAAACAAACTTACTGAAAATTTAAAGGCATTCAGATAAAAAAGAAGTAAAAAGTACCCTTATTTACAGTTCACACAATCCTGTAACTAGATTACCCTAAGAAACCTACAAAACTTGGGCCAGGGATTTAGCTCAGTGGCACTCTGTCCACCTGCCAAGTGCAAGGTCCTAAGTTCAATCTCTAGTTACCTCCCCCAAAGAAATCTACAAAACTGATTAGCACTAATAAACAAGTTCAGAATGGTCATAGACTATCAGATTAATATATTAAAATTAACTCTATTTTCATATACTAGCAACAAACAATTTTAAAAAAATTCTACTTGCTATAAAAAAGAATAAAACAGGCCAGGGATGTAGCTCCATGGCACAGTGTCTGCCAGGCAAACCCGAGGTCCTGAGTTCGATTCCTCCCCACTCCAAAAATATAACATTTAGAAATACATATTTTAAGAAAGACCTAGACTTTCAGAATTATAAAATGTTGCCAAGAGGAATGAACTATCTAAATAATTGGAGACATTATCTGTGGATTACAAGACTCAACACTGTTAGAATGACAAGTTTCATACTGACCTATGGATTCAATGTAATTCCTATCAAAATCTGAGGTTTCTTAGAAGAAATGACAAATTGATCCTAGAACTCATGTAGAAATGAAAAAAGCCTAGAACATCTACAACAACTTTGAAAAAAATTTGGAAGGTATATATTACCTGATTTCTAAACTTTAAAAAGCATAGTAATAATGACTGTTATAAGGATCGACATACATAACAATGGAACAAAATTAAAAGTCTAGAAATAAACTTAATTATTTATTTATTCATGTATTTATTTATGAGACAAGGTCTCACTATGTAGTTTAGGCTGGACTTGAACTCAATATGTAGACTAGGATGGCCTTGAACTCACAGCAATCTACCTGTCTCAGCCTCCCAGGTGCTGGGATTATTGGCATCAGCCACCACATCTGTCTAGAAATAAACTTTTAGAGCAAATTGATTTTTTTTTTTTGACACTGGGAATTGTACCCATGCTGGGCATGTACTCTACTACTGAGGTACATCCCCAGTCTTAGGCTAAAACTTTAGACTGCCTCAGCCTGTGCTGTGCCTGGCTTAGAAGGGAAAATGTTTCCAAATCCTGTACATGATAACAGCCCTGAAATCATGTATCTGATAAGAGACAGTGCCCAGACTATAATGAGCTCTTACAATTTAAGGAGACAATAACCAACTCAATTAAAAGATGTACAAGGGGCTGGGAGTGGTGGCTCATGCCTGTAATCCCAGCACTTGGGAGGCAGAGGCAGGAGGATTGTAGAGTTCAAGGCTTGCTTGGGCTACATAGTGAGCTCAGGGCCAGCCTTAACTACAAAGTGAGACCCTGTCTCAAAAAAAAAAAAAAAAAAGATGTACAATGGGCCAGAGGGTTAGCTCAGTGGTTCCGGCGCCTGCCTTGCAAGCACAAGGTCCTGAGTTTGATCCCTGGTAACCACATTCAATGCTGGGCATGGAGACTCACGCCCACCAACAATCAATACCACATACCACAGTGCTAGACGTGGTGGCTCACGCCTGTAATCCCAGCACTCGGGAGGCAGAGACAGGAGGATTGCTGAGTTCGAAGCTTGCCTAGGCTACATAGTGAGCTCAGAGCCAGCCTGAACTACAAAGCGAGACCCTGTCTCAAAAAAAAAAAAAAAAAAAGGATGTACAAGGCCTGATAAGAGTGATAAATCACATGCCTAGTGTGTAATAAAGCCCCTACGTTCGTTCAACTTCTGAGGACAATGGGGAGGGGAGATTTGTATGGACAATTAACCAAAGAAGACGTATGAATGGTCAATGAACATGTAAAGTGTTTAATATCATTTGTCACTAGAGAAGTACAAATCAATATTCACTAAACCAAAGACACAGACAAGAAGTATAGACCAGAACATGGAGTAAGTAGAAACTTCATATACTGCTGGTGGGAATGTAGAAGACTACAGCCATTTTAGAAAGCTTGACAGTATCTTAAAAAGTTTTACAAAAGCCAGGCATGGTGGCTCACGCCTGCTATCCCAGCACTCAGGAGTCAGAGACATGAGGATTACTGAGTTCGAGGCTTGCCTGGGCTACATAGTGAGCTCAGGGCCAGTCTGAACTGCAAAGCGAGACCCTGTCTCAAAAAAAAAAGTTTTACAAAAACTTATTAGCCAGGATTTCCAAGTCCAGGCATTTACTAAATAGAAAAATAAATGTTCAGCAAAGATTCCCATGTGAATGTACACAGCAAGTTCAATCACAATACAGTGAAACCCATGGTTTCACTTACCAGTTTCAGTTACCTACAGCTAACCAGGCTTGAAAATATTAGAAGTCCCAGAAATAAATTTCAGATTACTTTTATTACAATGTTATAATTGTTCTATTTTATTACTATTGCTAATCTCAACATGTCTAAATTTATTTATTTGTTTGTTTGTTTATATTTTTTTTGGGACAGGGTCTCGCTTTGTAGTTCAGGCTGGCTCTGAGCTCACTATGTAGCCCAGGCAAGCCTTGAACTCAGCAATCCTCCTGCCTCTGCCTCCCCGAGTGCTGGGATTATAGGCGTGAGCCACCACGCCCGGCAACATGTCTAAATTTATAAATTAATCATAGACCTGTGTATGAGGTGACTGACAAAAATGGTAAATAATGGGCCGGAGGGTTAGCTCAGTGGTTCCGGCGCCTGCCTCGCAAGCGCAAGGTCCTGAGTTCAATCCCCGGTAACCACATATAATGCTGGGCGTGGAGACTCACGCCCACCAACGATCAACACCGCATACCACAATGCTGGACGTGGTGGCTCACGCCTGTAATCCCAGCACTCGGGAGGCAGAGACAGGAAGATTGCTGAGTTCACGGCAGCTTGCCTGGGCTCCATAGTGAGCTCAGGGCCAGCCTGAACTACAAAGCGAGACCCTGTCTCAAAAAGCAAAAAAAAAAAAAAAAAAAAAAGGTAAATAATTAAATTTTTAAAAAATTATTACAGTAAAAGACACATTGCTATTAATTCCCCTCAAAATACATCCCCTCAGTTTGAATACACTTATCCCATTGTGCTTGCCACTTTCTGAAGTGGTTGAAGAAGTCCTTTTCCATGAGTGTCGTAGATGCGCTGTTATGGTTACCTTAATGTCCTGAAATCAACTTCAAATGTTTATCTTTCACAGCCATTTTGGCTTTGGAGAAAACCCAGATGTTGTACAGAGCCAGATACAATGAGTAAGGTAGATAACACATTGTAATGTTTTTACAAGCCCGCCTTTCCATTGGATGGCCACTGGCAGAGCATTCATTTAATTTTTCATCACAGCTTATAAAGATACTTACTAATGGAAGTAATCACTTCCAGAAGTGTTTCACACAGTGCCAAGAAAGATGGGATGAGTTCAAAAAGAGTATTTTTGAGAGGGATTAATGGCAATGTACCTATTATTGTAATAAACACTCTTAATATAATCATTCACCGGATGGTTTCTGGCATCTACCTGGGATATCTTGGAATGTATTTCCTTGGATAAGAGGGAACTATTATATTGCAAAATTGGAAACAATCCAAAGGCCCGCCAATTAGTTAGTGAACAGAAAAACAAAATGTAGTATATCCACACAGTGTGACACTATTCACCACTAAGGAATGAACATAGATAAACCTCAAAAATATTATTCTAAGTACAAGAAGCCAGATGCAAAAGTCTACACATAGTATGATTTCACTCCCATTAAATGTCTAGAAAAAGAAAGAAAATCAGTGGTTAGCTGGTTGTGGGAGCAGGGCCTGATTAAATGTCATTTCCTTGACTATAAAGGAACAGAAATGTTCTAAAACATTGTGTCACTGTGGTGATGGTTGCACAAGCCTTCACATTTACTGAACTTGACTGGATTTACATTTACAGTGGGTAGTTTTATTGTAGTCTTATCTTAATAAACCTGAAGAAAAAAATAGCTAAGGGGAAGTACAAACAAACTGAATGTGGCAATATAATGGTAATTGTTTAAGCCAGAAAAAAGAGGGTTATAGTGTTTCTTTTATTTTCATAGATACTGAAAACTTCTGTAATAAAGTTTTAAAAAAGGTCTTCTAATACGCACAAAATTCTCTCTCTCTCTAAATACATAGTTTTTGTGTTTTTTGGTACTAGGGATTGAACTCAGGCCATTGTGCTCCCAAGGTAGGTGCAGTACTGAAAATTTTTCTACAAATACTTTAAAAAGCAAAGACTGCTGATGAATTAATTAAATGTAGCCCAGTACTCTTTCCTTTTCTCTCCATCCATCTATCCATGGCAGTAATGGGGATGGAATACAAGGCCTTCACACTGAGTTACAACCTCAGCCCTTTGTTATTTTTAGATAAGGTCTCACCAAGTTGCTAAGTTAACCAGGCCGGGCTTGAACTTGTGATCCTCCTGCCTCAGCCTCCCAAGTGCTGGGACTACAGATGTGTCAATTTTATAGCTTTTCCTTTTAGTTGACAAAATTACATTATACACACACACACACATATTTGCACTTTTCATATTTTTAGTTTTCTTATACTAATTTTTTCTGAGGTACATGGATCATCTTTTTAAGAAAGAAAGGAAATAGGTTGCTTCTGAAAATACCCAAATGAATTTCAAGTGGGAAACAAAAAAGTTAAGAGTGACACAGAAGGGATTCTGCCATCAGAATCATCCAACAAGTTCCATCAGGTTTGCAGTAAACCGAACAGATCAGCAAATTTTCAACATCAGGAAGAGTACCGCAAACTTCTCTGAGGACCCTGCTCTCAGAAAAAGGTATTTCACTATACATAATGGACATATAATTTCAGAAGAATTTGAGATAGAAGTTTATAGGACCCTCATAAGACCCCAAACTATACACTGTACAACTTTTTGCGATTCTATCACTCCATTTCTGTCTTTTCCTCTGATAGCCTGACAGAAAATGGCTGACCTGGGCCGAAGGGTTAGCTCAGTGGTTCCGGCGCCTGCCTTGCAAGCGCAAGGACCTGAGCTCGATCCCCGGGTTACCACATATAATGCTGGGTGTGGTGGCTCACGCCTGTAATCCCAGCACTCGGGAGGCAGAGACAGGAGGATTGCAGAGTTCGCGGCGGCTTGCCTGGGCACCATAGTGAGCTCAGGGCCAGCCTGAACTACAAAGTGAGACCCTGTCTCCAAAAAAAAAAAAAAAAAAAAAAAAATGGCTGACCTATTGTTCAAAGTGCTTGCCTGAGAAGTTCCTCAATATTTTTATTTATTTTTTAATTGATCAACTCATTAACTTCCATGTGAGAGCCAGAATGAAAAATGGATTAAGTATTTAGCAAACATCTTTTGTTCAAAGCCATGAAGAGAGATGCAAACCAGCTCATCTTGCATTATTTTGCTCAGTTTACAAGTCATGAGACTGCAAAGGCATCCCATCAAGGAACAAGGTGATGGCAATCTAGAAGCCTTCTGTGCAGTAACCCTATCCTCCATCACAGGCAGATATGGGTGACTTGGAAAGTTACAAGCTCAGGAGACCCAAGAATCAAAGTTTTTCTTCCTGTCTTGTATTTTTTGGGCTTTAGGCATTTGGAAAAACTTATCCCAAAAAGCACTTCAAAGAAGGGGCTACTTGCACAAAAAGTCCCCCTTACTCTCCAAATTTTGCCCTACTCAGTTTGAAAGGTGTGAACAATCAACTTCTTCCAAAGAAAATAGGAAGTTTTTCCTGAGAACTGAAAATTATGTCATTTACTAACATTTCTTTGTGACCAGAAGTTAACCTTTCCTTTTCTGGAACCCTCTTTCCTCCAATCTCTCTTTCCATAAAGAGCATCAGACAGCCATAAATTCTGGCCAATCTGTTCCTTTCATGTCTCTCCTGCCACAAAAGCAACACCTCCATCACAGGAAGCTAAAAGCTTTCTTTTCTTAAAGATAGTCACCATTTTAAAACTACATCCGTAACTAGTCCTTGAATTAAAGAAGGGGGTGGGGGTGGGAGGAGGAAGACAGAGGGAAAAAAAGACCAAGCAGCACAGTTTGTCAACAGTTAAATGAAAGTTACAGTTCAGTTAAAATTCCCTAAGAATTCAACCACACCAGAATGAAGGCTACTTACCAAGCAGCCCCATGGAGCTAAAGAACTCTCAGAGAAAAAGAAAACAGGGCCGAAGGGTTGGCTCAGTGGTTCCGGCGCCTGCCTCGCAAGCGCAAGGTCCTGAGTTCGATCCCGGTAACCGCATACAATGCTGGGCCTGGTGACTCACGCCCACCAGCCATCAATACCACATACCACAATGCTGGGCGTGGTGGCTCGCGCCTGTAATCCCAGCACTCGGGAGGCAGAGAGAGGAGGATTTCTGAGTTAGAGGCTTGACTGGACTACATAGTGAGCTCAGGGCCAACCTGGACTACAAAGCGAGACCCTGTCTCAAAAACAAAAACAAAAAAAAAAAAACACCCAGAAACAATGGAGACTCTGAAAAGGTAGCCTTTATTTCAGAGCCCATAGATACAGAATAGCTATTAAGCAGAAACACATAAAAAGACTCAAAAAAATGTTACTTAAGTAGGGAAAAAACCCTCCCTCACCAGGCTGTGGTAATCCAGGTGCAACTATCAACCATCTTCACAAAACATTAGGCAGCCAAACTTAAACCATGAGGCTGGAAAGTGCAAAATGTGCTGGCTGCCCTTTCCTCTTTGCCTTGGGTATTTAACAAAAAAACTTTCAACTAGTCCAAACAGGGTGATGAGGACACATCTGCAACTCTTCAAACTTTAAAGTCATAGTGCCACCGTTGTGCTGGGCACTTTCATTTAATCACAACAACCCTTTTGAGTAAAGTATCACCCCTATTTCAGGGAACTGAAGCAATACAAGATGATACAAAATTTCTGAAGACAGTTACATAAGATTGTTAAGTATATTTAATGTGAACTGTACACTCACAAATGGTTAAAATGGTAAATTTTTATTTATGTGGACCCTCAAGTTATGATTGCCCTGGCATATGAACAACTTGGGGTAATTAGGTTAAAGGAAGATTCATTTGGCTATTATTATCTATAGCATATACTCAGGTAAACATCCAAATCTCAGCTGTTAATCAACCAGCCATGGGGAATGGGATTTAGTTCATAAGTCAAAGGTCCACTATATGAATATTTTACCACAAAAGGTGGGGGCAAAGGAAGAAAAAAAGGAAAGAAAAGCTAGAGCTACAGACTCACATCCAGCCTGAACAATTTAACATAATCCTTTATACTTGAGAAAGGGCTGGGAATGTAACTCAGGTGTCCCTTGGTTCAATCCCTAGTGTCTCTCTCCCTCCCTCTCTCTCTCTCACACACACTCACAAACCAGGCTTACAGAGTGAGTTTGCCCACATCATAAAGCAGTCCAAAGTCAGAGTTTTGGGATTCTAGTCAAGATTTTTTTTTTTTTTTGCTTTTTGAGACAGGGTCTCACTTTGTAGTTCAGGCTGGCCCTGAGTTCACTATGGTGCCCAGGCAAGCCGCTGCGAACTCATCAATCCTCCCATCCCTGCCTCCCGAGTGCTGGGATTACAGGCGTGAGCCACCATGTCCGGCATTGTGGTATGCAGTGTTGACTGTTGATGGGCGTGTCTCCACGCCCAGCATTATATGTGGTTACCAGGGATCGAACTCAGGACCTTGCACTTGCGAGGCAGGCGCCGGAACCACTGAGCTAACTCTCTGGCCCTCTAGTCAAGATTTTTAAGCCAACTCTCAGGCCAGGATTTTAAATCCTGGGAGGTTTGATGGATCAGGCATAGGTCAGAAATCAGGTTACGACAGCATAGAAGAAAGGAACAAAGAGGTACCAGATGTAAAGTCCTGACTGTCCCTATCCATGCTCCATTTGGGAAACACTAGCGTCAGCAAATGGCTCTGGGATCAAAGCAGGTTTGGAGGTCGATGGCGCCTATCACTCTTCTGTAGCCAGATGGCTTCACTCTTTCTGGGTCCTTCCCACTTTTCTGCCAGTGTCTACAGATCAAAACTCAACCTTCTCCAACATTCTGCAACCTGCTTCTTTAATGCAAGATCAAAGGAGAACTTTTGTCCAAATTGTAAAAGGAGAAATCATGAGGCAACTTAACACATTCTCTGCCTCCTCTGTACTTCCTGGGGGTTTAACGGACTCTTCTAAAGGGACTTCTTGGAGAAACACATTTAACCATGGTTTGGGGTTAGCATCTCAGCTCCAAGGACACAGTGACTCCTGCAAAGCATATGCCAAGTTAGGCAACTCCAGTGATCAGACAGACAATAACATCAACACAAGACAACAACATGGAAAGATCACAGGGCCTATGATTATGGAAATTAAAAAATTAAATCTTTTTACTTTACAGGCATCCTAGTAAAAGTCATTCCTATCCAAGTACTAGACCACAGCATTTTGAACTTGGAATCTAGAAATTATGAAATTCAAGTCTCAATTTCACATGTGACACATGGAAAACAAACCAAGAAAGCCAAGGGAATTTGCTCAGACTACATACTTAACTAGGGGCAGTACTGGAGTAAGCCCAGGCTGACTCCCAGCCAGTGCTCATTCTTCTATGTCCACTGATGCCCGGCCATACATGAGGTCCAGAGATAGCAGCTTTGCACACAGGAGACCAGGGCAGAGTCCAGGCCTCCTACCCCCTATTCTACCTCCTAACCCCCTATGGTTAGCATTAGATTCCACCATTAAAAACCTGTGCCTTTGACCTGGGACTAGGGGGACTCCTCCATCAACTCAAAGGAATCTTGATGTCAGTCCTTCCTCTGCCTGTAGACTGGATTAAACCCAAATAACCTCAAATCAGTGAACTGACCCAGCAACTAACTCAAGAAAATTGAAAAGGTACTCATGTAATAACTTGGATGAAAGTTCACAACAGTGGGAGCAATCCCAATGTCCATCAGCTGATGAAATTGCGGTCTAGCCACATGATGGAATATTATTAGGCCATAAAAAGAATGAAGTACTGATACATGCTACAACATAGATAAACTTTAAAAACATCAATGTAGGGATGGAGATTTAACTCAGTGGTTCCGATGCTTGCCTAGCAAGTGCAAGATTCCTGGTTCAATCGCAGGTAACCACATAGACACATGCCCACCAGCAATCAGTACCACAAACCACAATGCCAGATGTGGTGGCTCACGCCTGTAATCCCAGCACTTGGGAGGCAGAGACAGGAGCATTGCTGAGTTTGAGGCTTGCCTGGGCTACATAGTGAGCTCAGGGCCAGCCTGAACTACAAAGCAAGACCTTGTCTAAAAACAAAACAAAAAACCCCACAAAAAAAATCCACATAAAAAAACCCAGACATGAAGAACTACATACTGTATTCCCTTTATATACAAGGTTCAGAAAAGGCAAATCCAGAGACAGAACCTAAATTAGTATGGCATGGATGGGAAGAGGAGTGACTGCTATTTCTTTTTAGGGTGATGAAAATGCTCTGGAATTAGTAGTGATGGTTGTCCAGCCATCTTAAATTTATTAAAAATCAGTAAATTATATATTTAAAAGGGTAAATTTTACCCTATGAGTTACAATCATTAAAAAAACTAACAATTGTGAGCTGTATATAAAACGTACCAACAAAGAATTCAATTTTTAAAAAATTGACAAGAATCAAAACAGTGTGAAAAAGAACATATGTGAGAGTAGAGTTTATTCCCTAAACTGCAATTTCTAGATTCATGGATTCAACATACACTTCCCAGGTTCCACCAAAAACCAGTAATATTCTCAAAGCAGTTTCTCATAAAGAGTAAGATGCCTGCTTCTCAATTCAGACCCAGCCAGATAACATCTGTATCTTGTAACTTTATACAGTAGCCAAAACAGTCCAGGGCAGGAAGAAGGCAAGAAACTAAGAAAGCACTTCAGTTTATACCAGCTACCATCTCCTCTGGTGAGAAAGAAGTCCTGCCCTGCAGGTTCAGGAAACATCTACTATGCTAATTAGACCTGGGAGGCAGCAGCCCAGCTCTTGGGGAAGAGCCAATTACCAAATTGAGAAAGAGAGGGAAATGTGTACCCACATCTCTTTCAAAACAGAAGAAAAAAACAAAACTCCAGCCTTTTCCCATGGCCACTGAATCCATTAGTTCAGTTCCTCTTTGGCTGTACAACTTGCCTCAGAAACCCATAACACCCCAAATTGGTCCCACACACCACACCCCTATTGGTTGTGAAATAGCCTGAAGAGTATGACAGTATGGGGACCACTGTAAGTCCCATGAAATGAAGCGTTTAACAAGTCAAACCCACATTTGTGATTCTACACTGCCTGGTACACATATATTCTGTATTCAACTTGCTTCCCTGCTTTTGCACTGTTGAACCAAACATGTAGCTGCTCCTTAGCAGCCTTTTAACTGGCCTCTGTATGCACCAGATACACATCATATATTGTTTCTTTTCGAGACAGGGTTTTACTGTGTAACCTAGACTGGCCTTGAACTCAAAATCCTCCTGCCTCAGCCTCCCAAATACAGGGATTATGGGTGTGTGCCACTACATTAGGCTTTATATACTCTGCTTATTGAAATCACTGTTTTCAGCATGGAAGGACAGTATAATATCCTTAAGTAGCAACACAATCACTGTCCTTTCTATTGTGTATAAAATCCACATTTCTTTCCACAGACTGGAGTTTGAGAATAAGCTGGCTCCCCTATCCAACTGTCCTGGAAGATAATAGAAATCAAACACCCAAAGAGAACAATTTAGTAGGTATTTCAAAATGCAGTCCACAGCTTCTAGAAATAGTTGCTCTTTTTTTTTTTGCAATACTGGGGATTGAACTCGGGCTCTTTGCATCCAAGGTTGGCATAACAGTACTGTTTTTCTATTTTTATTTTTTGCAGTACCAGGGATTGAACTCGGGTCCTTGTGCTTCCAAGGTAGGTGCAGTACCACTTGAGCTAAATCCCGAGCCCCCCTAGAAATAGTTGCTCTTGATCCCTCTTCAATTTTCTCTTGTATTATTCTCTTACTTCTATCTCCCCAGCTCCTACATGCTTTAGCCCCTAAGTCTTCTACAGTGCTCCTCAAATGTATCAAGCTTTCTGCTATCTTGACCTTCATAATATCCCTCTGTCCAGAACTTGCATGGCTGGCTCCTTGTCAACCACGTCTCAACTCATTTTCACTTTCTCTGACCATTCAGTTTCAAATACAGTACTTGTGCCATCCAGTCACGCCAATCACTATAACTTCATGTTGTTGTCTTCACAGCACTTCACAGTGACATTATTTTATTTACTTGTTCATTGTCTATCTTTCAGACCATAAAAGCTTCACAAAAGGAGGGACCTTGATGTTCAAATTCACAACTACACCTCTAATTCCTGGAAAATAGCAGGTATACAAATTTTGTTGCCTGGAGGCACACACCTTCAATCCCAGCTGAGGCACAAGGATCATCGTGAGTTCAGGGCCAGCCTGAACTACACAGCAAAACCCTGTCTTAAATAAAAATAAATAAATAAAAATTGCTGATTAAATATGTAGCAGGATATGTATTGCTAACTTCATAACCTTTTATAACTCTCTGAAGAGGGCAGAAATTTCCCAGTGCAGTGCTATAAATGCTACATTATTGAACTTTTCCCTATGACAAGAGGGTGTGACTTCCTATTAAATTCTTACACCATCCTTGTTCTAAATGTAGTAAAGTCAAAAAAAGGGTTTCAACATATTATTTTGGGAGTTGGCCACAGTCATGGTTCAGACTGATGAAGTCTGAGACTAGAAATCAAGTATAGTAAAGCTGCAAACTTAAAAAAAAAAAGGGGTGTGTGTTATTAATACTGAGGATCAAACCTAAGACCTCAAACACAAGAGGCAGTGCTCTATCACTGATCTACATTCCCAGTCACAGATTGTGAAATCTTTCATTAAACACAGATAAATTAACAGTTAGTTGACATAAGGAGAAAAGCCATTATCAGTCAATAATCACCCATTTAGAAAAAACAAATACCAAAGAATTTAAGCAAAAATCTTCCTTCACATCTTTTTCTACGTCTTCCTTGCCATTCACTCCTAAATTAAAATTATTTGCTGAGGAAGGAATTTCCAGGAAGATTCAGGAAATCTCTCTGAACTAAATGACTTCATTTTTAGTTCTGGTCTCTTGACAAGTAAAATGTGACCTGAACTTCTGGAAGAAAAGATACTCCTTTAAAGATTTACTACATGGTTCTGTACCAAAAGCCAGAAAGTTCTGACCCACCCTCCAAATACAGGTCTTTTACTTTTATCCTTATCCACACACACTCCATCTTAAAGAGCCTCATCATAAAAATAAGCCTTCCTCCCTATGGTGCCTGTAAGCCCTGTGGATGCATGGGAAGGGAGGCATCCAGGAAGGGGTAAAAGTGTTTTTCAAAACGTAGTTCACAGACCACCTCTCTCATAGTAAACGGACTGCTTTAAAAGTGTACATGCACTGCTGGGCATTGCCCAATCCTACGAAATTATAATCTTTGAGAGTGATGCTCAGGAAACCACATTTCCTCATGACTCCCCACAACCTAAAATTCTTATGCACAGTAAAGTTTGAGAATCAATGGGACAAAACGACCCTAGGACAGAAGCAAGAGTTGAAAAAGAGGAAGTGGGAAAGGGTCTGGGGATGGAAGATCGGGTGGGCATGCTCTGGGATAGGGGCAGTCCATAGGGTGCGCGATGAGAGCAGAAAAGGATGGAGGTAATGCCAGGGCTTGGGCTGGGAGGCTGGTCAGGGCTGAGGTCGCACGCAAGCACTGGTCAAAATAGTGGGGAGGCGGGGAGAGCGAGGTCTGGACGTGAAGAGGAGGAGCGAGGGTGCAAAGAACTGGGGTGGAGTTTTCTTCGAAAGGGTTAGGGCCTGGAGGTGAAAATTAAGAAAATAGAGCTATAGGGGGCGGGGACCAAAGTAGAAATGGGAACCGGCGGAGACAGAAGCCGAGGAATTCCTCTGAAACGGCGCTTCCCTGAAATTCCTGGCCTTGACAAGCCTAAGTGTGACACCGGAGAGGGGGATTTTGGGGAAAGCAAGCCCGGTCAAGGGGTAACCTGAGGAAGGGTCCTGGAGGTGTCTGGGGACCAGACTAGGGGCGCCTAGGACACCCAGGTGGGTCCTGCTTCAGCTCCATCTCCCAGAGTCTCCTTCACTCACCATCGCAGCCGCCATCTTGGATCCACGTGTCGCCGTGATGGCGTCAGCGGAAGTGGTGCTTCCCTGGTTACAGACTAACTTCGGGAGGTGGTCGCTCGGCTGCAATTGTTCATGTAGTCGCAGTCATCAGAGAGTCGCAGGCGATTTAACTTCTGCTCGACACCTTGAACTAGGTAGTCACGTCACGGATTAGGCGAAGAGAGGACAATGTAACTACTGAAACCATGTTAGCTCCTGGCAGAGAACGCACCTTCCCTACTTCCACTGCCCTCTGGGTAATGGGGAGTGTGTGAAACACGCTTGCTCTCTGGGCGCCATCTTTACTATTGGCAGAAAAAAAAAGCCCGTTGCCGGGGTTACCCGGGACCTTGATATGGTGGAGTGGTTGGCTTCTGGGCTCCCACAGCTGCAAGACTCTGAGAATAATTTATAATTATATATTTATTTGGATATTCTATATCCTTTCTAATATACTATAATACCTATGAAGGTAGGATCTTTTTATTTTACTTTGTTCTGCCTATGTCATCTGTAAAACTGGGAAGGGATTATTATATTACCTACATCATAGATTTATGATGATTCAGTGACATAATGACATGTTACGTGGGATATGTTTAATAAACAATTGTTATTATATACCTATATAATTCAAGCATATGTTAGGTGCACAACACAGCAGATTGTTACATAAATTGATGAAAAGCCACATATTTGAAGAGAGATAAATTTGAATGTAGGCTTAGTATGCTAAGTCTGTGACTTGAGGCAAATCACTTGAACCTTCTAAATCTCAGTTTCCATGGTAAGAAAGGATCACATAATCATGGTATGAAGATTGGGAAAAACTTTAAAGTTCATTTGATACACACATGTCACATAACCTGGGTACCCCTTCTATCTTCTCAGACTGTTTAAAAAACTAGTAAAATAATAATCATGGTTAGTAATAATAATGAACAGTACTTATTAAATATTTGTTATGTGCTTTGCCATGTTGCATTATGCTAAAAGGGTTCTTAAAGCTCTTAATTCTATCCTTTGACAGTGGACAGTCGAACTCTAATATCTGCATGAGAGCACAACTGTGATAGATTTTCTGCAAAGATGGCTACCAACAAGCCCTCTCATCCTTGGTTGAGCATACTGTTTCTTCTGCCAAAAGGTAGAAGACTATTGAATATGATCGGGTAGATCATTTTCTTTGATAATGAATATGGCACAAATGACTGCTACTTCTTGGTGTAAACCTTTGAGGCTCAGTGATTTGTGCCTCCACCTTGTAGAATATAAAGAAGTCTGGCTGCCTTGCTGGAGAGCCAGAAAGAAGAAACTGAGGAGAGGAACGGAGACCTAGTCAATGACCCAAGACATTTTAGAAACTCCAGCTGAGCACCACATATGAGTGATGTCATCTTAACATTCCACCCAACCCTAGCTGAGCTGTCAACAAAATAGAGACAAAGAAATAACCTCTTTGACATTACCTGAAACAAATATATACCCAGCTAAGCCTAGTTGTTTTAGGTTTGGGGGTGGTTCATTATATATGACTAAAATATACTCACAAAGTGTACAGGTTCTTGCTGTGTATTCCAGGCAGCCTTAAACTCATTACATACATCGCCCAGGCTGGCCCTGATTTTTCTGCCTCAGTCTCCTCAATGCTGGGATTACAGGTGTGTATATCACCATGCCAGGTGATATGCATAAACTCTTATGACCAGCACAACCATCCCAAAGAGTAGCAGGTCAGATGTTGTCCCCAAGAAGCTTGAATAACAGAAGACATTTGCCAGTCTCACAGTTAAAGATATATTCCAGATTATAACCAGTTCTTCTGGACATTGGGTGCTGGGCGTATCTTACCATTTCTGAGTGCTTGAAGAGGAATGACTAATAAAGAACAAAGCTTTATAAGTGGCATATTATTCCTCAATATTTCCATTTTTCCTTTCACGTTTTGAATTTTCCCCAATGAGCTTCCATATCCCAGTGTTCATCTGACATAAGCCACAATCCTGAAGCTAAATAGTCCTGTTTCTAATCCAGTTTCTACCACTCATGAGCTCCATGACATGGGCATGTTTCTTTTTATGGTGGTAAAATATATATTTACCATTTTAATCATTTTAAAATGTATAATAGAAACACTGTTAAATGGTGAGCCACTGTGCTTCTCTTGATGTGCTCAGCAGCACTGGGTTGGTAGCTGGGCCAGTTTATGCAAGAAGATGGGTTGCAGAGAGCACAAGAATTCTCCATATCGCTGCTTATGTACTTGT
Source organism: Thryonomys swinderianus (assembly GCA_004025085.1). NCBI lineage: Eukaryota > Metazoa > Chordata > Mammalia > Rodentia > Thryonomyidae > Thryonomys > Thryonomys swinderianus. The sequence goes on from PVIC010013030.1 coordinate 19,647, forward strand.
AAGAAAATGATTCAGGGAAATTAATTTTTTCTTTTCCTCCTGCTGCTGGGGACTGAATTCATGCTAAACAAGTGCTCTTCCACTGAGCTACACTCTTTTTTTTTTTTTTTTTGAGACAGGGTCTCGCTTTGTAGTTCAGGCTGGCCCTGAGCTCACTATGTAGCCCAGGCAAGTCTCAAACCCAGCAATCCTCCTGTCTCTGCCTCCCTGAGTGCTGGGATTACAGGCATGAGCCCTCACACCCAGCACTGTGGTATTGATGGCTGGTGGGTGTGAGTCACCACGCCCAGCACTGTATGTGGTTGCTGGGATTGAATTCAGGATCGTGTGCTTGCGAGGCAGGCACCAGAACTCCTGAGCTAAATCTCCAGCCCTGAGCTACACTTTTAACTCCTATTTCTTTTAAGATAAGAAGTAAAAATTAACTTTTAGATTAAAAAATGCTTTAATGTACAATGTATTCATTTTTATATCAATGTACTATAACTATGATTTATATATACTTGTGAGAACATACCTTACTCATTTATAAACATAAAATTTTATATTCTGTATATGTATGTGTATTATGGAGGAAGACCTATAAAAGTTATATTGTAGCTCTGACTGTTAACTTGAAATTGGTGATGGTGGGAATGTTAACAGAAATCAGCAAACATCGCTGGGAATTTAGCTCAAGTGGTATCATGCCTACCTTGGAGGCACAAGGGCCCAAATTTGATTCCCTGGTACTGTAAAATAAAAAACAAAAAACAGCAAATGTTGCAAATCAGGGCTTGAACTTCTGTTTTTTTGTTTTTTTGTTTTTTGAGACAGGGTCTCACTTTGTAGTTCAGGCTGGCCCTGAGCTCACTATGTAGCCCAGGCAAGCCTCGAACTCAGCAATCCTCCTGCCTCTGCCTCTCGAGTGCTAGGATTACAGGCGTGAGCCACCATGCCCGGCACTGTGGTATGTGGTATTGATTGCTGGTGGGCATGAGTCATCACGCCCAGCATTGTATGTGGTTACCAGGGATCAAACTCAGGACCTTGCACTTGTGAGGCAGGTGCCGGAACCACTGAGCTAACCCACCAGCCCTGAACTTCTGTTTTGTTAATAAGATTTCCCACCGGGCGTGGTGGCTCATGCCTGTAATCCCAGCACTCTGGAGGCAGAGACAGGTGGATTGCTGAGTTCAAGGCTTGCCTGGACTACATAGTGAGCTCAGAGCCAGACTGAACTACAAAGTGAGATCCTGTCTCAAAAAAAAATTAAATAAATTTAAAAATCCTATTACTCTAGAAGGGGAACTATGCATAAAGAGACAAGTAGTGGTCACTGGCACTCCCAAAAGGACAGAAACACAAAGATAATGCAAATAGATCCTTCTGTTAGAATACACTGTGATGGGGAGACACAGACAAAATTGAGGTCTAGATAGGGAGATAAGGACACAGTTATTCCAAGTCACAGGGAAAGGTGAAAAAAAACGCTTTCCCTACATTGAAACTCACCACTACATCCAGGACTGGGTCAAAGCAGGTCATTTGTACCTTAGAATGCAGGAGTTTACTTTGCCTTCCTTTGCTACTCTGGGGGCAGGGTGCACGCACACAGGTAACACAAAATATATCCCTGTGGGTTTTGTTTTTCGTTGACTTTTTTAAGAGCAGCACTGTGGTTTGACAGTGTTCCTCCAAGTTTATGTGTTGAAAGCCTAATTCCCAGCTCTTACTGCTGGTAGGAACGCAAATGGTAATTATGAATAAAGCTTCTGTGAACATCTGTGTGGAGGATTTTGTAGGGATATAAATTTCTAACTCTGATGCATAAATACCAAGGAGCACAGTTGCTGGATCATATGGTAAGGGTGTGTTTAGTTTTGTAAGAAGCCACTGAGCATCTTCTCTACCTGTTTTCCTATCAGGAGTAAGAGTTTCTGTTGCTCTACATTGTTGTCAGCATTTGGTCTTATCAACATTCTTTTGGCTTTTAGTCACTCTTAAGTGTATCATTGTCATTTCAATTTACATTTCCCTAGTGACCACAGACTGGAATATCTTCCATACGCTTATTTGCTATGTGTATACTATACTCCTTTGATGAGGTGTCTTCTCAGATCCTCTGCCTATTTGTAAATGGAATTGTTTTCTGACTGTTGAGTTTTAAGAGATCTTTGTTATTTTGGACATCAGTCCTTCATCAGGTGAATATTTTGCAAATATTTTCTCCAAGCTTGCGGTTTGTGTGTTTCTTAACTTAATTTTCATGAAGTCAAATTATTTTTAAACATTTTCTTTTGAGATGGGCCTTTGTTGCCCAGGCTGGCCTCAAACTGCTGAGCTCAAGGGATCTTCCTGACTCAGATTAATTTGTTCTTTCATGGACCATACTTTTGGTGTTATATATGTCCTCATATTTTCACCCATTTTTTCTGTGACCAAATCAGTGTTGACTGAGAGAAGAGGGCAGGAATTACCTCTTTGGGATTATATAGTAATAGACTCCCACTTCCTAATAGCATACTTCAGCCAGTTACTACTATAATTTTATATAGCAAAATCATGGAATTCTAAGACTTTTTGTTTATTCAGGGTTTTTAGATGGTCTTATATGTAATTCAGACTGGCCTTGAGCTCACTACGCAACTCAAACTGACCTCGAACTGAGTGGTGGGATCACAAGCATGTGTTGGCACACTTGTGTCAAGGAATTATGATGGTAAGCACCTATTTCTCTTTCACATGTCCTCCAGGTCACCTGGAGATCAGTTGGGTTTCCTGCCAATCTGTTCCTTGGGTCCAGATGTTTTCCACTTGTTGCTCATTTTCCTTAGGCCATGTTCTTTCATGGCAAAAGGATAGAGGGCAAGCCCAGTCCCATAAACATATTGCAAGGCTGTTTGCATCACATCTGGCAACATATTATTGGCCAAAACAAGTCATGTGGCCAAGCCAAATAGTATCCCAATAACCCCAGATCATGAGGGCCGATTCCCAGTGTAGCATCCTAGGCCTTGCTTTCAGATACTCAAAGACACATCCCAAACCAAGAAGCAGGACAGAAATTAAGTTACTGATGATAAGTTGTGATATTATGAGACATATATGTAAATTTATCTAGCCATGGTGGGTCATAAAAACTCCAATCTTCTCCTGCCATTGTGTATGGAGCAGGCCATAAAGAAACTCTGATTTGTGTAACAGTGGGTAATAAGATCCTCTTTTTCCAGTGAGGTCTATAAACCACAAGCTAAATATACAGACCTTGTTGGGTTTTCCCACCCAGTCTATTTGCAATCATGCCTATGTGACAAAGCCTCCATTTAAAACCTAAGAGAATCAGGACTTCTAACATAGTTGAACACATGGAGGTTTCAGGGGTGGGGGGCGGCAGGTCCAGAGAGAGTATGGAGCTCTGCAGTCCTTCTCCTAACCAATACTCTTTATAAACTAGCAAAAACTAAATATTTCCCTGAATTCCGTGTTTTTTAAGTAAATTAATGAAACCCAGGATAAGCTATGAGAACCCAGCTTATGACCCATTAGTCAGGAACACAGGTTAAACAACCCGGGGCTTACCATGGCATCTGAACAGGGTGGGAGGGATTTGGAGACTGACTCTCAACCCATAAGATCAGATACTATATGCAGGTAGCTAATGTCAGAACTGAATGGAATTAGAGGACACCCAGCTAGTGTCCCCTGCTGTAGAATATCTTGCTTGCTGACAGAAGTCTCCACAGCTCCTGGGGTCACAGAAATCTGTGCTGATTTGATACAAAGACAAAAACTACTTTGTGGCTGGAGATTTAGCTCAGTGGTTGCAGTGCCTTTCTAGAAAGTGCAAGGTCCCTGGTTCAATCTCCAGTAACCACAAACAACAATAACAGGCATGGTGACTCACACCTGTAATCCCAGCACTGCTGAGGCAGAGGCAGGAGGGTTGCTGAGTTCAAGGCTTGCCTGGGCTACATAGTGAGCTCAGGGCCAGCCTGAACTACAAACCAAGACCCTGTCTCAAAAAACAAACAAATAAACAAAAAACAAAAAAGAAACACTCTTTTCCTAGACACACATAATTAAAAACACTGCTAGTTTAAATCTCCACTGCTGTGCTCGCTTCGGCAGCACATATACTAAATCTCCACTGCTCTTACATCCAGTAATCAAGGAGTACAGAATTTAGCAGATTTTGGGTTCCATGTTACCCTCGGGAGTTAATATCCACCATGACAAAATACCCAGGGAAGTCAGTTTAGAAAGAGAAGAGATTTATTTTGGCTCAGAGCATCAGAAGTTTCAGGCCAGTTCCTTGATTCTGTTGCTTTGACTTGTGGGGAACAGAGCATCATGGTGGACACACGTGGAGGAGGGAACTGCTCACCCCATGGTTGCCAGAAGAAGCAGAGAGAGAGGAAGGGGCCAGGGTCCCCAAATCCCTTTTTAGGGCAACTCCTTACTTCCTGCAACTAGGCCTCATCTCCTAGTTGCTACTACTTCCAACAGAATATTAAAAATGTGAATCCAGGGCCGGAGGGTTAGCTCAGTGGTTCCGGCGCCTGCCTCACAAGCGCAAGGACCTGAGTTCGATCCCCAGTAACCACATATAATGCTGGGCGTGGAGACACGCCCACCAACAATCAACACCGCATACCACAATGCCGGACGTGGTGGCTCACGCCTGTAATCCCAGCACTCGGGAGGCAGGGACAGGAGGATTGCTGAGTTCGCGGAGGCTTGCCTGGGCACCATAGTGAGCTCAGGGCCAGCCTGAACTACAAAGCGAGACCCTGTCTCAAAAAGCAAAAAAAAAAAAAAAAAAAAAATGTGAATCCATAAATGAATGAATCAATCCATAAATGAATTATTCCATTCATGAGATCAGACTCTTCAGGATATAATTACCCACCTGTAAACACTGCTGCATTAGAGACCAGGCCCTCAACACCTGAGCATTCAGGGAACGTTTTAGATCTGAACTTAACAGGGGTGCTGAGATACAGACCCCTCAGAGGATCCAATGATATAGAAGAGTATCATTGGACACCTTCTCTTATCTTTTCCTTACAGCAAAAGCTAACTGCCAGAAGTTTCCAACTGAGGCAACGTGCAACAAGGCAACTGCCTTCTTGTGTCCTCTGCTTCCTAACAGGCCTCTCTGTCTTCTACCAACAGCGTCCCATACCAGGTATTGCTCAGCAGCCACAACTCCAGATCCCGAAGAGTCCTGCAACACCATCTTAATCATGCTGGCTGCTTGGCCATGGGAAATCCCAGGGCTGCAGAGGGAGATCTAGACAAACCAGTTCTTATAAGAGCATGAACTGGCAGGAGAATCAGGATGAAAAATCATTCTGGTGTCTTGGCATCCCCTGATCCTGGGAGGCAAAACCCATCAGTGTATCAGTGTGGCAGGCACAATAATAGCCCTCAAAGATGTTTACGTCCTGACCCCCAGAAACGATGCAAATGTTACCTCACATAACAAAAAGGACTTTGCAAATGGATTAAGGACTTTGAGATGGAAAAATTTTTCTGGAGTAACTGGGGGAGTCCAATAAAATTACAAGTTAAGGAAGTAGGAGACTCAGAACCAAAAATTACAATAAGAGAAGCAGTGTTTGGGGTGATAAGCAGAAGGGGACCATGAGTCCAGAAGTGTGGGTGGCTCTAGAAGCTGGGAAAGAGTTCTTCCCTGCAGCATCCAGAAAGAGTGCATCCTTGGCAAACCATAGTGGACTTTGATTTCTGGAACTTTAAGAGAATAAATTTGTGTGGTTTAAAACTACTGCATTTGTGGCCATTTGTTACAGCAGCAGTAGGTAACTAGTACAGCCAGCAACTATTTTAGGACAGTTACAAAACTTTGAGCACTGAATCTTGCTTTTCTTTCTACCTTGGCCTTTGGGAAAGTCCCTTTTCCTTTCTGATTTGTCATATAGCAAGAAGGCAAATAGCTGGGAACTGGAAGGATAGAAAAGCTGACTTTTTGTAAAGCCTCTGGCATTCTCATATTTTATTTAAATATCTATTACATTATTTTAAAAATTCCCCAGTTAAACCACAGCTTAAACTGGAATTCAGCAGTTCCAGGCAATAGAAATAAACAACTTGGGGTCTCCCGAGAACAAATAAAAACTTGAGGTCTCCTGAGAATGGCAGATTGTGGATTGCTAGAGTCCAAAAGAGATCGTCCAGTTGAATCCACCCATCTGACAGATCAGGAAACAGGATGGAGTGAGAGTGGGTGTGTGGGGATGGGAAGAGTAAATGGGCCCCCAGAAAATGTGCTGGAGCCATTCATGGGTAGTGCCCGGTCTCCTGGCCCTGTCCTGGTCCTGCCGATCAAGGCTGCTGCTGGTACTGGCTCTCAGTGGCCGTATAGAAGTCATCCAGCACACTCTGGATATACTCGAAGGTAGGCCGCTCCTCTGGGCGGTTCTTCCAGCAACGTGTCATGATGTTGTAGAGCTCCTCTGGGCAGTGGTCTGGTCGAGGCATTCTGTATCCATGCTCCAGTGCCCGGATGACCTCTGGGTTTGACATTCCTGGGAAGGAGCCGTGGAATTAACAAGGGAAGATCAGGAAATAGGAGTCTAGGGTTGGCAGACACTGTGTCCTCACCGAATGCCATCACCCTGTATCTCCCCTGGTGAGTTGAGCCCCTCTCCGTGTGAAAGCTAGACACCCTTCTTGCAGCCTCCCTTTGCAGCTAGGGCCTGGCTTCAGATCCAGGTTTGACCAAAAGGGGCTGTAGAGAATGGCTTGGAGAGTTCCAGAAAAGGTTTTCCTCCATGACCAGAAGAGAGACTTTGAGGGATGCCCTCCCTCCCTTCTTTCCTTTGGGCACTGTGAGATGATGAAATGCTTGGAGCAGTCATCTGAACACTGGGGAAGATAACCACAGAGAAACTAACCCAGAGTGCCGAGAGCTGTTCTGATACTGTATGACCAGCCACCAATGCTAGATTTTGAGTGGGAAACAGTAATTTGCCTATTGTTTCGGCTACTCTTGTTATTTTTGTTACTTGCATTCTAATACATCTGATAGATTCAGGGTTCTGTAATCTATTGCCTGGTTTTTAATAGTGTATTCACTAGACAAAACAGGTAGCCAGACCCAAGACTACCCTATAAGTGGGACCATTTTGTTCTTCAATTTAGTATATATTACTTACCTACAAGAATAATTATTAAGTGCCAAGGATCCCCAGTCTATCTGCTGTGAACTTCAAATTCATGTATTCAAATGCTTTCTTTCTTTTTCTTTGTTTCTTTCTTTCTTTTTCTTTCTTTCCTTCCTTCCTTCCTTTCTTTCTCTCTCTCTCCCTCTTTCTTTTTCTGAGATAGAGTTTCACTTTGTAGTTCAGGCTGGCCCTGAGCTCAATATGTAGCCCAGGCAAACTTCCAACTCAGCAATCCTCCTGCCTCTTCCTCCCGAAGTGGGGGGGATTGCAGGCATGAGCCACCATGCCCGGCACTGTGGTATGTGGCACTGATTGCTGTTGGGTGTGAGTCACCACACCCGGTATTGTTGTATGTGGTTACGGGGATCAAACTCTGGACCTTGTGCTTGCTAGGCAGGTGCGAGAACCACTGAGCTAAATCTCCACCCCTCAAGTGCTTTCTTTTTTTTTTTTTTTTTTTTTTTTTTTTTGCTTTTGAGACAGGGTCTCGCTTTGTAGTTCAGGCTGGCCCTGAGCTCACTATGGTGCCCAGGCAAGCCGCCGTGAACTCAGCAATCCTCCTGTCTCTGCCTCCCGAGTGCTGGGATTACAGGTGTGAGCCACCACGTCCGGCATTGTGATATGCGGTGTTGATTGTTGGTGGGTGTGTCTCCACGCCCAGCATTATATGTGGTTACTGGGGATTGAACTCAGGACCTTGTGCTTGCAAGGCAGGCGCCGGAACCACTGAGCTAACCCTCCAGCCCTCAAGTGCTTTCTTAAACGTTTGTCTTCAGGTTTCCATATCACCTCCAATTTAACAGGGTTAAAACAACTCTTGGCTTTTCACTTCTTTATCAAAGCCAGGATAACCATCTTGATTTCTTTCTCCCTTACCTTCTCTACCAGCAAGTCCCATCTTTTCCTTTTTGGAAAGGTAGCATCAGTTTCAACTCATCTTTCACCAGTGCCACCTCCTGTCTAGGCCATCATCAACTCTGCCCAGGCTGCTTCTGTGGCTGGCTCACAGGTGGCCATCCTACCTCCTCCCATCCACACTGAACCAAGCACCCCTTAAAGGCAGAAATCACCATCCATCCACACCCCTCCTATAGGTCTCCATGCACCTTGGCTAACACCCACTTTGTACCATGACCCTGGGCCCTGCCTACCCAGACCCTACTGACTGTCTTACTTGTCATCTGCTCTTGTTCCTTGCATCTAGCTACCTGGCTTTCTTGCTGCTCTTCAGACACACCCAAGGCCTGATGAACAAGCAATGCCTCCTGCCTGGGCTCCTCTCTCTTGATCTGTCTTTCAGCTCAAATAGGACCTGCTCTGAAAGGCGCTCCCTGTCCACAGGAGCCCATGTTACTCCTTCTCACACCCCTCACTTAATTTTCTTCTCAGCAGCAATCTTTGCTTAGTGTGTGCTCCTCCAGGTCTCCTTATGAGCAGGGATTGCTCCTTTGTGTCCTCAGTACCTTATACACAGTAAGAATTCAACAAATACTGCTGAATGAACCCAGTGTCTAGATGTTTTAGCTGTAATCCTTACAAACACCTTTGGGAGGCAGAGAGTTGTCTATATACTTTTTGTTTGCAGATGACACTGGGGGAGGTGTAAAGTGAATTTCTCTAAGTTTATAAGCCGATGGAGACAATATTCAAGCATGGCACTGCTTACATAAAAAGTCAGAGGCTCTTTATGTCCATTTTGCTCCTCTCTAGTGTCTGGGTAGATACCCATTCGAGACTTAAAAGGAACAGAAAGCTTCACTGTTCACAGAGTTCCAGGTAAACCATGCCCGTGTACAACTTTGTATGCCCATATGGTCCACTTAATGTAGACACTGCTAAAAAGGCACTGGGGTATATTCATTCATTCAGCAAAGTTGACAAGCACCTACTCAAATATGATTTCTGGCCCTCTGAAGTTTAAAGTCTGATGAGGAAATTATTAAATACAGAGCTATCAATTGTGATGAATGCCATGAGTGAAACAGCACAGGTCATTATGAGAGTGTCACAGGGGAGGCGCATGGTACTTTAGGGATCTGGGTGGTGAGGGGCAGCAGGAAACTGGAGGAGGCAAAGGGAAGGTCATGCAGTATCTGCCAGCTATATGAGTACAATGAGACAACATTAAAGAGAAGTGGATCTGATTCATGATCTGATTCAAAGTAGGAAAAATTCTTTTGGCTGCAGGTGGAGAATGCCCTGCAGAAGAGAAAGGGAGAAACCAAGAGACTTATTCAGAGATCACACACCATGCAACGCAAGGCGCTGTTGGCCTGTATATGGATGGAGGCCATGGGTCAGACGTGGGCAATCATGAAATGTTTTGGAGTTGAATGGCCAAAACTTTGTGAATGTTTGGTTATAATAAGGGCTGAGAGGGAAAGAAGGGCCAAAGAGGCTCCCAGAGTGCTGGCTTAAGAAATTGGGCAGATGATGGTACCTTTAGCTGAAATGGGAAACTAGAAGGAAAGTGAAGGGCGGACACATTGACAAGATGGACCACTGCCAGGCTGGGTTCTAAAAGCAGCCCCAAATTGACAGCCCTTTCCCTACCTGGGTAAGGGATCCGGCCATAGGTGACAATCTCCATCAGCAGGATCCCAAAGGACCAGACGTCAGACTTGATGGTGAAGGAGCCAAAGTTGATGGCTTCAGGAGCTGTCCATTTGATGGGGAACTTGGCCCCTGCAGGGTTGGACAGGGCACGGTGAGGGCGATCTGGGGAGCAGTCAGCTCATGATTCAGCCCATGATGTAAAACAGGAAGAGCAGCGTCCTACAGGCACTATCTATCCCTAGTCTATCTAGGGACAGATAGACTTCAGGGGCATCAGCTAGTGGCTCAGTCACTGTATCTCAGCAGTGAGAAAGGGAAGACTTTGCCTCTAGCCTCTGAGGTTCCCACCAGTCCCCGGATATCCCGCTCCTTTCTGCTGAGCCTAGGATAGGTTTAGCGAGCCTCTTATTAGTGTTCATCCTAATTATTTTGCAACTGGTGAACATGGTCTGTGGGAGCTACAGATACTCTCCAACTTATGATGGGATTACATCCTGATAAACCCACTGTAAGTAGAAAATACCATAAATCAAAATGCACCAAAACCAAGCATAGTGGTGTATCCCTGTAATCCCAGCTACTATGGAGGCTGAGGTGAAAGGCCAGCCTATGCAACTTAGTGCCTGCCTCAAAATAAAAAATAAAAGGTCCTGGGATGTTGCTCAGTGGTCAAGTGCTTACCTAGCATGTGTGAGGCCCTGATTTCAATCTGCAATACTGGAAAGAGAAAAAAGCATTGCATTCACCTTACCTACCAAACAGCTTTGTTTAGCAACACAACACCCTATAAGGTATTGTGATTGTGTGGCTAACTAGGTGCTGTGGCACACTGCTACTGCACAGTGAGAAAGTAACATACTGTGTATAATGGGGTTGGAGATGAGATCAAAATTCAAAATTGCAAGTATAGATTCTACTCAATGTAATTTGCTTTCATTAAGTTGAAAAGTCCTAAATTGGACCATCATAAATTGGGAGTCATCTATACCTTCTTTGAAATTTGGCAAGATCTGCTTTATCACTGGTATAGTACTGAAAATGTTCTGTGTGTATATACATGTGATTTTCTTTCTCTACTTTTGTATATAGAGTTTTCTTTATTTCCTGTTTATTCTCTCCTGAAATGAAATTATACATTCTACTTTTTTCTTTTAATGTTTACACTTAAGTTAAACATTTTTAGTGATATTGGGGAATTGAACTCCAGCCTTCACGCTGTTATGTCCCTAGACCTTTTTTTTTTTTTTTTTTTGAGACAGGGTCTCACTTTGTAGTTCAGGCTGGCCCTGTGCTATATAGCTCAGGCAAGCCTCCAACTCAGCAATCCTCCTGCCTCTGCCTCCCGAGAGCTGGGATTACAAATGTGAGCCACTACACCCAGCATTTTGGTGATTGTGGTATGGGATACTGATTGCTGGTGGGTGTGAGTCACCATGCCCAGTATTGTGGTACGTGGTTGCTAGGGATCAAACCAGGGACCTTGCACTTGCTAGGCAGGCACTGGAACCACTGAGCTAAATGTCTGGTCTCCCAGACCACTTTTTTTTTTTTTTTTTGTGGTACTGGGAATCAAACTTGGGCCCTTGTGCTTCCAAGGTAGGTGTGGTACCACTTGAGCTAAATCCCTGGCTCCAGATCATTTTTATATGTTCTTAAATTAAATTTTTTCCCCAGTAGATCAGACTCAGCATGGTGCCACAGAGCTAAATCCCTGGCCCAAAATGACTCTCTCTTTTTTTATTTTTTGAGACAGGGTCTCACTTTTGTAGTTTAGGCTGGCCCTGAGCTCACTATGTAGCCCAGGCAAGCCTTGAACTCAGCAATCCTCCTGTCTCTGCCTCCCAAGTGCTGGGATTACAGGCATGAGCCACCATGCCTGGCACTGTGGTATGTGGTACTGATTGCTCATGGGTGTGAGTCACCACACCCAGCATTGTTGTATATGGTTACTGGGATTGAACTCAGGACCTTGCACTTGCAGGCACTGGAACCACTGAGCTAAATCTCTGGCCCCAACTCTCTCTTTTTTTTTTTTGTGGAACTGGCAATCGAACTTAGGACTTTGGGTTTGCCAAACAGGCATGGCACCACTTAACTACATCCTTGGCCCCATATTTTTATTATTTTTTATTTTGTGATAGGATCTCACTAAGTTCCCTGTGCTGGGGAAGAGCTTGATATCTTCCTGCCTCATCTTCCCAGAGTGCTGGGATTATAGACATGCACTACCATGGCTGACAGTTTCAATTTTTTTATTGAGTTATAATAAACATGAAATAAAGTACACAAATCTGTAATGTATAACTTGATGCATCTTTATACATCTATACAGTGTAGTAAACCCTATCAGATCAAAACATTTTCACCATTTCAGAAGCCTCCCTCCCGCTTAATACCTCTCCAGGTAGACATTATTCTGAGCTCTGTTGTTATGATTCTGTCTCTTCTGTTTCTTTAACACTTATTTGAGATATAGTTCATAGACCACAAAGTCCATCCATTTAAAGTATACAGTGAAATAATTTTAAATATTCGCATTGTTGTAAATTTTAGAATTTTCATCCACCCCCCCAAAAAAACACCCCATAGCAAAAAACCTCATTTCTCTATAACTTCCTGCAGCCCTGGAAACCACTAATCCACTTCCTATCTCTATGGCTCTGCTTATTCCATACAATTTACATGTGCTTTGTGTTTGGCTTTCACTTAGCAAGTTTCTGAGGACCGGCCATGGTGTGGCACATATCAGTACTTACTCCACTTTATGGCCCAACAGTACTCCATTGTATGGTGGATAGTACACATTTTGTTTATCTGTTTGTCATTGATGAACATTAATTAGGGCTGGGCCCATGTTTTTTTTTTTGCTATTATGATTAATGCTGCTATGAGTTTTCATATATAAGTTTTGCCTATTTTAGAATTTCATATGAATAAAACTATTCAATATCTCCTTTTTATGGTCTGACTTCTTTCACATTGATTTTTTTTTTGCTTTTGAGACAGGGTCTCGCTTTGTAGTTCAGGCTGGCCCTGAGCTCACTATGGTGCCCAGGCAAGCCACCGCAAACTCAGCAATCCTCCTGTCTCTGCCTCCCGAGTGCTGGGATTACAGGCGTGAGCCACCACGTCTGGCATTGTGGTATGTGGTGTTGATTGTTGGTGGGCGTGTCTCCACGCCCAGCATTATATGTGGTTACCGGGGATCGAACTCAGGACCTTGCGCTTGCGAGGCAGGTGCTGGAACCACTGAGCTAACCCTCCGGCCCTTTTCACATTGATTTTGTGTCTATGTCACTCACTGACCTGCACACAACATCGCTGTGCTTCTGTGTTGCTGACTATGCTACAATTTATATTCATCCTGCTCTTTATGGACATTTAAATTCATCCAAGTTTTTGTCTATCTTCCATAAAGTTTCTCTTACCCTTATTTCAACATGTACTTACCAATGTCTCAAACTGATCAGTATTTTTCAGTCTGGCCTGAAATCTCCCTCCCAAAGTCACTAGGTGACATTCAAATCCAAGGTACTGCCCAGGACACCACCGAGCTTACGAATGGGGAAGAGCCACTGCGGTCGTCTTGCAAATGTCTGTGCCCAGCACTCACCCCCTGTGGACACACAGGCCAGCTGGGCAGCCCTCCTACCTTCCCGAGCTGTGTACTCATTGTCCTCGATGACTCGGGCCAGGCCAAAGTCCGCGATCTTACACACCAGTGATGCGGAGACCAGGATGTTGGCAGCTCGCAGGTCACGGTGAATGTAGTTCCTCTGCTCAATGAAGGCCATGCCTTCTGCAATCTGCACCCAGAACAGAGACACCCTCATCTTCTGACCTGCCTGGCTCATGAGGTGTCCACCCAGGAGCCAGGAGGAGCGACCCAGGGGAGGGAACTAGAAAATGTCTGCACCAGCTCTTTGTTTGTCCTGGAAGAAGGGTCCTGGGCTCAGGCTGGCTTTTCTGTCTGCCTATCCAGGCTGGGGGGTGGGGGTGGAGTCCTCCAGTCTTGGCTCAGTTTGGGGGACTCTCCAGAATCCAAAACTTCCAAGGAGTACGCTGAAATGTCCTCAGAGAAAAAACAATGGGATTATCTGTCTGGGATACACACTGCACACACTGGGACTTTATGAAGAACATTCATCTACATACGGCCCCTTCAGGGGACAACATAGACTTATGTCATATCCCGCTCTATTTTTTACACCTTCTTCATCCCAACCCTGGGTTAAAAAGAAAAGATAAAATTTTAAAAATTCACTTATTCATTCAACAAAAATCTATGGAGCATCCTGTGGGAGCCAGACATGTGACTTGAGCAGGTGAGTCGCACATAGGCTGTGCAGGGGGTGATGGGTCCTATAGAGAACAGACAGGGTTGGGTAAGAGGACAAGACGTATAGAGGAGGAGTCATTATGGTCTCTGTTGTACAGAGTCAAAGATATTGTTCCTGATCACATACCAGGAAAACGCTGAGCATCAGCCTCACACCTTGCTTCTAGTTGCTGATGTAGTACCCACTCTGCCTCTAAAGTTTCCAGAACCCCCGCCCCCCACTCTGGAGGGCAGTGGCTGGATGTTCTCTGATAAGATTATTTGGGCAGGCCGGGTCAGGACAGTCTGGACAGACCAAACCAAGGCACTGTCAGCAGGCAGTGGGCAGTGGGTGGCACATTTGCGAACAGTGAACAGCAGGGGGCACTCGAGGCAGCAAGGCTAGGTTTACAACTTAAAACCTTGGAAGTGACTTTAGTTTCCTTCGGAGTGGGGTACATGGGGAGTGGGGTGAGGCAGGTCTCTGGGGAGTGTGGGAAGTTAGAAGGCATCCTTAGACCAAAACTAGCAAACGTTCTTAGCTGTTGGTAGGTAATGGTGCTTGCTTATTATGACACTTAACACACAGCATTTATTGTGTGCTGTGGGTCAGGTACTTTTTGCTGTCAGCCCTCTTTCCACAGAAGAGAAAACTACAAGTAACTGGTCTATAGAAACACAGCTTGTAAGCTGCCACTTTGTAGTCCTCCCAGAACTATACTTTTTTTCTTCCCCAGGATGGAAATTGACCCCAGGGGCACTCTGCTATTGAACTACATTCACACTCTATTTTATTTTTTATTTTGAGGCCAGCCATGAACTTGCAATCCTCCTGCCTCAGCCTCTTGAGAAGCTGATTGGATAAGCATCTGCCACTGTCCCCAGCTTGCCTAGTATCATTTAATAAGATAGACACTAATGCTGAGAATCAGTTTTTTATGCCCACAAGACTACCCTTGCTAGTACTGGTTTTCTCATGAGTTCAGTGGGGCAGAGCTGACCAACCTACTCAGGACACAGTAGAAGATGGTTCTGGAGCTGAACCAGCTCAGCCCGAGGTCCAAGCTCTGTGATCTCAAGGAAGTTGCTTCACCCCCTGTGCTTCACTGTTCTGCAGAGCGGGGACAACCATCTCCAAGTGTTGCATGAAGGTGAGTCTCCGAGACCCACATCAAGGGCTTGGGACTGTGACTGCTGGGCAGTACTCACCCTGGTGGTGCCCAGCAGTGCTCCTACCTGGGGAGAGCAGGACGGTGACACCTTGCCCCATGCCCTATGGGCCAGGCTGGGAGCAACACAAAACCCTAAGCCCACGTGTTTACAGAGTGCCACTTCTCTGGGGCTTGTAAATGGAATGGGTAATGGGTAGATTTATGGGAGGGTGGGTCTAACACTGAGGCTGATGTGGTATGTTGAGTTCATGACCACCAAGCAGGTGACATGAGGGCATGAGTTCTAGAACTTGGTTTGCTTCCAAGAGTATCAAGTAATCTTACAATCCAACCTGGAAGGACTTGTAAAGATGTCTCAGCCCAGGGCTCTTCAAACTAGGTGCTATTCATGCCTCAGTACTGTCTAGGAGGACAAAGGGAAGGTCAGCATGAAGCTCTCTCTCCTCCTTCAATCAAAACAATTCAGTTTGGATTGACTGATGTTTGTGGCACTGGGGATCGAACACAGGGACTCATACTGAGCTACATCCCCAGGCCTTGTTAAATTTTATTTTGAGGCAAGTTCTCACTAAATCACAGTATTGCCAGGCTGGGGTGGAACTTGAAATCCTCCTGCCTCAGCTTCCCAGAGTGCTAGGATTATAGGTGTGTGTCACAATGCGAGTTTGACATGTATAGCTACTGCATAAAATTTCATTTGCTCAACAGGGTTGTGGCTAAACTACTATTTTTAAACTGGAAAACTACAGCTATGGTCTGATTCCCTTATTGGACAAATGGGTGGCTGAGACCCAGAGAAGGTCTACGGTTAAGAGAAAGTTGATGATGAGACTGGGGCAGCCTTGTACCATAACTGCCTCTCTAGGCCTGGAGGTGAAAACCAGGTACCTAGGCTCAGGGTCAACCTTTGCTTGTGGAAGGCCCAGAACCTGTTTCCCTCCCTTGGTTGGTTTCCCCATCTGTGCAATGGAAGAGTGGATCTTGCTGTACTGCACAACCCCTACCCAGCAAGCTTCCTGTGAGTTAGATGATTATAATTTAGCAATGGGCCAGACTACTATTTCCTGAGGGCCCAATAGAGTGATACCACTAATCTTTTTTTTTTTTTTCTTTTTGAGACAGGGTCTCGCTTTGTAGTTCAGGCTGGCCCTGAGCTCACTATGGTGCCCAGGCAAGCCGCCGCGAACTCAGCAATCCTCCTGTCTCTGCCTCCCGAGTGTTGGGATGACAGGCGTGAGCCACCACGTCCAGCATTGATACCACTAATCTTGATTTTTATATGCTTTCCCATCCCAGATTCTGAAAGTAAGCCCTTTGTCCATGGTCTGTGAGCCCGGGATTTGCATACCCAAACGAGCTGTGGCCCAGTGGTTCCAGAAGCCCCTGCCTGGGCCCCCACCAAGCTGCAAAGTCAGCTATGTCACCATGAGGTTCCAGCTGATGGATCCAGCTACTTTGTTTCCCCTTTGGGTTTCTCCACAGGCTCTTTTTTCCTCTGACAACCTTTCCCTCTTGTCTTCATCTGCAGAACTTCTACTCAGCCTTCAGGGCTCAGCCTAGAGGCTGCTCAACCCAGAGGTTTCCTCTGATAGCTTCCGGGTTATGGCACCCCCCCCCCATCCCCACACAGAGAGAACATGGGGCAGGACAGAAGTGAAAACACTCAAGGTAGGGGTGAGCGGAGCTGTGGGAGGGGAGAAGATGAGGGAGAAGACTGATCTTGGTAATATGTGGGATAGAACCCAGGCCTCACACATGGTAGGTAAGTGCTGTGCCGCTGAGCTATGGCCCTGACCCACAGTGGCTTTCAGATGTGTTTCTGTGGTTCCCAGACACTACTTTCTTTCTGGTTACTGTGCTTCTTTGATTCTGAGCCAGGGCTCCTTGGATGACAATGATTCTGTAGGTCAGCTCTTTAATACCTGTTGTGCCACCCAAACTCTACTAGGAAGCAATGTTTTGTCTTTCACTCACTGCTGCTTTCATGTAATTAGCACAGCAACTCAGCCAAGCTACTTAGCCTCCCTGGTCCTCAGTTCCCTCATCTGTACTTATCTCCTATTCTGGGAAAAATGGAGTGGCAGTTACCTTCCCGAGGGCAGACTCTTACATGGAGCATTTGTTGGGCAGCATCTCCCTGAGTTCATGCCCCAGAGCCATCTCTCCCCACACGGATGATGGAGTTGGTCATGTGACTTGCTCTGGACAACAGGACTTCCACAAGCCTGATGCCAGCAAAGGACTAGTGCTTGCACCCCAGAGCCTGGCCCCCGGCACAGCTCTTCTCTGTGTGGTGCTGCACGAAGAGCTGCTGTCTACTGAGGGGTGAGGGCTTCGTGGAGCAAGACCCTGGAGGACAAGACAGCACCGCAGATGCACCCAGTCACCTCCCTCCCCATGTGGTTCACCCTGCCAGGTAGTAAGCCTTGGGGCAGATTGTTATCTAAGAACAGGTAACAAAGTCCTGCTCTAGAAGGTTGATGCAGGCATTAAACAAATGAGTTCATGTGAAGAGCTGTGGGTCTTCCATATCTGTGGGATCTCTGTCCACAGACTCAGATCACAAATATTCAAAACATGACTGCATCTGAACCGAGCCCATGCAGACTTTCTTCTTGTCATCATTCCTTAACAGCATGAATAACAACCATTTACATGGCATTTACATCGGATTAGGTATAATAAGTCATTTAGAGATAATTTAAAGTGCATAGAAGGGTGCATGTAGGTTACATGCAAATGCTACACCATTTCGTATTTGGGACTTGAGTGTCTCTGGGTTTTTGGTATTCACAGAACCCATCCCCTGGAACTAAGGGATAACTAGACATTTGTGTGTTGAGCACTCAATACAGTTGTATGCTCAGCACTCAACAAATGCTACATTTTAATGACTGCTATTAATATAATACTACTTGGCCAACAACCATGTGTTGAGTACATAGCTGAATTACTGTTCTCGCCCCCAGTCTCCCCATCAAACTCTCACCTGAGCAGAGAAGTCTATCAGTTTTGGCAAGGGCTGCTTACTACCTTCTTCACTTTTCAAAAAGTCCAGCAGGCTTCCTGTAAGGAGGAGAGAGGAAGACTTACTATCTTATTATTTAGTGTCTTTTCATAACAGTGCATTTTTGTTTTGTTTAGTTTTTTGAGATGGAGCCCTACTATGTTCCCTAGGCTGATCTCAACACCCCAGTCTCAGGAGATCTCACCATCTCAGCCTCCCAAGTACTTAGGACTATATACACACCTACCTCAGGGCCAGGCATAGCTCTGGATTTATTTTTAAAAATTAATTAATTTATTTATTGCTTTTTAGGGGTGTCACTTTGTAATTCAGGCTGGCCCTGAACTCAACTATATACTCAGGCTGTATATATTCAGGTGATCCTCCTGCCTCGGCCTCCTGAGTGCTGGGATTATAGGTATGTAGCACAACCGCCAGCTACAATGGATTTAAGTAAATATATTTTCTGACCATTCCTGGTGCTTAAGAAATATAACATCAGTTTTTTGAAAGGACTTTTTTGTTTTGATGGCCCTCTGAGCCCAGGGGTTTAGGAGGATGGCTTCATAAGCTCGCGTAAAGTACATTTAGAAAATGGAGTTGTGAGACTTTGAATAACACCCAGTGAGGCTGTGTGAGATGTTTCTGTTTATCAAAACAAGGTAGAGATTGAAAATGGTTATGAAAAGTAGCACGAAAAGAAAACCTCTGAGATGTGCTGATTTTTGACAGGATGGTGTGACCCAGTGCTGGCTTTGACCCCTTCTTTCCCAGTATTCTGGGACTGCAGAGCAGGGAGCTCAGCGCCGGTGTGTGTGTGTGTGTGTG
>PVIC010013031.1:0-38711 GCA_004025085.1 Thryonomys swinderianus
AAAAAAAAAAAAAAAAAAAAAAAAAAAGACTTAGACAGTGATGATTCAGAGCCTATTTGAATCCGGGCTAGTGGGAACACTCCTATTCATGAAAATTAATTGAACAATTGGAACTATAACTTGACTGAGCTTTCCTGCCTGAAGACCAGCTATGGCATATCCAGACCTGAGGACTTGACTCTTTATCTTCACCTCTGGGAACAACAAAGACCCCAGTGGAGCCACGTGCTACACTGGGAACTTCATTTATGTAATTACTCATTGTTCTAGGATGTATGAATATGCTGCCCTCTGAGTGACCTGTTACATTTGTTATTCCTGAGATAATGAAACTACTGCCATCTGAGTGACCTATAACATTGCTTGCTCTGGATGTACTGAATGAAAGTGTGGCAAGCTGGGCTCTGCTCTCATTGCTACCCACAGTAGCATGGATCAGGCCCAAGCTCAGTTTCTTCTCTAAGTCTCATTTCTGTCTATTTATTTATTTATTATTTTTCTTTGTGCTGTTGGACTCAAAGGAGACTAGAACTTAACTATAAAGGTTCTAGTTACATTTCCTTTCCTTATTCCCTACACCTAACTGCCATTAGAGGCAAGGTTTATGATTTTCTCATTCAGATGAAGAAAGTGAGGCTCAGAGAAATTAAGTCACTGGCCACAGGGCACAGAGATAAACAAGGCAGAAGTAGAGCTGAAACTGCTCTCCACTTAGTGCCCAAATCCCACAGTACTTGAAGATGCTCCGAGTCTCCTGCACATTTGTTTTTTCCACCTGATGGAGGAGACTCTGGGAAGAAGACCCTGCTGGAGGAGACTCTTTTCAGGACTGGAGATCTGTACTGGGTGCTGCACCAACTAGCAGTTGTGAGATCTGCACTATACCAAACAGTGCTGCCCAGCTCCCAAGATGATCTGCGACCTCTGGATCGCTGCATTGGGATGCCTGACTGAGAAGGTAAACGACCTCTGACTTGGACCCCTGACATCTGTTCCTCAAGTTGGCAACATGTTGTTTTCCTTCCTGTTCCTGTGTAAATTAGGACTAAATTCTAATAAGAGTTAATTAAGTGTGTGCTAGTTGACTTCCTTCTCCTGTTTGTGTACTGCTTTCCCAAATGCTTTGTTCCTGTTTTTCTTCCCTTATAAGATAAAATGTAACCATTTTTGAGGCCATGTTGGCTCTCTGAAAAAGTATAAATACAACCTGCTCAATTAATGGGTGCTTGCTCAGTATTGACTGAGAGGTCCTCCTGAGCCCATTTTGCTGTCTTCTCTTTTCTTAATCTGCACCCCTTGACTTCACGACCCTGCTGCTGTTTTGTCTGGCTGGCTCCGGCAACTCAGGCTCACACTAGAGAAACAACTGGACCAAGGCCACCTGGCCTGGGAGTGCTGCTGGGCCTGGGCTCTCATATCCTTGGGTCCCAAACCCTCTTAATACAAGGGGAAGATTGGAAGAGGGGTTCCTGGAAGAGGAAGTCAGGATTCTTTCCTCCCTATGCTAGATCTTCAGCTAAACAATGTGAAAATGGAATGAAGTAACTTTGAAAGTTATCCCATCTCGGAGAAAAGGCAGCAGGAGGAGGAGGGTAACTCTGCAAGGGCTGGGGTTCTATGGACCATTCCTCAACAAGAAAGAAGCCAAGAGCCAGGAGCTTCCCACCCTCCTTCAGAGGACAAGTCCTATGTATAGAAGAAGGAGCCTAGGAAGGAGAGCCCTACCTCCACATGGAGTGGGTGAGACCCATCCCCAGAGGAAGGGAAGACAGAGGAAATGAGGGATGCTGGTGAAGCCCTGTACCACCTGTGGAGTGGGCCTGACAGCCTGTATGCGGTGCCCCCACCCATGCAGTCACCACAGGGGCCGGATGTGGCTGCTCCCTCAGCAGGACTAGGCTGGGGATGAAGGGATACTCTGTTCTCAGATTGTGCACGGCGCAGATGTCCTTCCTACAGTGATGAATCTTGACACTCTCCTACCATGTGCAAGTGGCCAGCATCTGAAATTATTTTTATGTTTCCTCTCTTTTACAGGTACATGATTATTCAGTAGAATTAATTCTCGAGCAAAGATTCGCCTTGGGATGTTCAGGAGTGACCTGCCTGATGACTCCCAACAGGCCAGTCTCTGTCCCTGGGATGCTATTGTCATCCTCCTATCCATCTGCCATAGTAGAATAAATGGTAATATTTACAGGAGATTGCACAAATGAGTAGTGGTCAATGGTAGGCATGAATAATGAGGAACTGAAACAGCCTTCTAAAATTAAGACTGTATTGGTGTTAAATTTTGGACATAGTTGATACTTACATCCGGAACAATTAGCAAGAGAATGACAAGCTACTCCATTCTCTTGTGATTGTTACATTTGCACAGTTTCCCAACAGTTGCTACCCCTTGAGAGTCACGAAAGGGACATGAAGACTCTGACCTTCTTGACACTGTTGGCGACAGCTTCTTTATGACCCAAGTCATCTGCAGAGAGTTCGTTTCCAAATTTGAATTCAGGGTGAGCTTCCTCCTCTTGGTCAGCTGTGGTACAGACAGTAGGAAAATCCATGAAGCAGTCTATCCTCACCTACAGCCTCATATACACAGCATAAGGTTTCTCCACTTTACAGTCTATCAACAAGATTTGGGAACTTCCCAGTATCACTATTAAATTTCCATTCTGTGTACAAGTTGATATCTACCTTTTAAAACTATGAAGTCTGAACTCTGAAATACTCTACAATTCTAAACTTTATGAGCAATATGACAGCAATGAAAAGATTTTTTAATTGAGAGCACTTTGAATATATTTTTGAATTAGAACATTCAACTAGTAGCTTCTGTGCAATTATTTCAAAACCAAAAAGCCAGGAGTGAGAGCTCACTCCTGTAATCCCAGCACTTGGGAGGCAGAGGCAGAGGCAGAGGCAGAGGCAGGAGGATTATTATGAGTTTGAGGCTACCCTGGGCGACATAGTGAATTTAGAACCAGCCTGACTACAAAGCTAGACTCTGTCTCAAAAAAAACAAAAACAAGCAATCAAAAACACACCTAAAAACCTCTAAGACACATTAGTCCCAAGCATTCTAAATGAGAGACACTCAACCTGTATTTTCTTGTCTCACTTGCTGAGCTGGATGTAAACTAGTTGAAGGCAAGGAGTGTGCCCTATCCAAGTGGTTAGCACTTAATATTTACCACTTGTCAATAGTAATAAGTTCATGTTATTATTTCCTGAGTGTACCTGAATGCAGGGACACATGCCAGCTGTATAAAATTTTGTATACTCTACTGCTTCCCTTACTGTCATGGACAGAGACATGATTTCACTAAGAGCCTTTCTTTTTTCTACAGGGCAGGCTGCTCTCTGGAGTCTTGCTGGGTTTCCTCTTTCCTGCAGTGCTGATCTATTTAAAGCAGAGATGCTAGTTACCAATGCATAGTAGTATTCTATCGTTACAAGGAGTTAATTACAGCCAACTGGTTGGCAAGAACTAAATCCAAGTATGATTGAGGGAACCTCAGAATCATATGCACACATGGGGCAGAAGGGGATTCGGTGAATGATTATCTTTTTATGTATTTTCCACAATTGATTGTGGTTATTTTTGTGCAAAATCCCCAGTGTATTTTATGCTAATACAGTAGACTGTAGAGACAAACATTTTTCTACCTAGAAGAATACTTAAAATGTGTATAGACGATGGGAAAGTACAGATGAGGATGATGCTGGAGTCATATCAACCCTTATTTTAGATTATTGTGTATATTCAGGAAATATCACATTTGACTTTGACCAGTTATAGTCCTTATTGTTTTGAAAAAATTTTGCAAGCCATTTTGGATATTTTTGTACTCTTTGGTATTCTACATGTTACAAAGGCAGTATTATAAGGTACCAAAGGTTAGGATACCACAGTCAGATAATTTTGGGGTTGAAGTTTAGTGCCCCTGTTTGGCATCTGTGCCATCCTGGATAAAATATGCCACCTTTCTAAGCTTCAGCATCCTTCTCTGACAGATATAATTACCCCTATTTTGCTGGACTGTAAGAAGACGATGTAAGGCAGACATACTGGGTAAGTCATTCTTATTATCCATATATTTTATTGTTAACTTAGTTGTTTCTAAAATTGGTTTTACCAGAACATAGTATCAATAATGCCTTACGTGTTTTGGTTATTATCTATGAAACATAAACTAAGTAAAGAAAACAATTTTGCTTAACATTCACCCTTTGCATTTTCAGGATATTTTGTTAATCTTTTAAAATAAGTATTTTTTCCAATCCTTTATTTCTTAAATGTTGCCTAGATGTATTGTTTGCAAAACTGAGAAAGAATGTAATAGGCATCTTTCCTTATTGTGTTTTTCAAGGACAGCTGTGCTCAGTCCTGACCTCTACATGGCTTCCTCAGTAAGTCCCTGTCACTCACTTGCCCCCATCAATTTGAGCAGCCCTGTGACTACTTTGATGAATAAAACAGAGAGGAAGTGACGCCAATTCTAGCCACAGTTTTTAAATGATTTATCAGCTCCTACATCCTGCCTTTTGGAATCAGGCTTTGCATATGACATCCAGGGTCTTAGGCACTATGGAGGACACCAGAGTGTTCTGTAAAATAAGCCTGGCTGAGCCCCCGCAGCCAGCCAGCCACACTGCCAGTCACACTGGGTAACCAGTTCAACAGAGCCTTCTGGTGAAGCCACCCCCAGATCTCATCTGCCAGAAACTGCAAAAAATAACCAGGAACCTGAGACCAGAGAACCTGAGATCCACATATTCACGAGAGATCACTGTAAGACTCTCAGTCTGGGGATGGTTTATTACACAATAACAGGCCATCATTACAGGCATCAGTTGAGCAATACCAGGTATTCCTGACCTCTCAGATTGTCCCTAACACATGAACCTCTGGAGCTAAGTCATCATGACTTTTCTCTATGGGTAGAGTCAACCTCATAGTCTAGGTATGCACCCGAGCCATTTGTGATGTTGGGCACAGAAATGAGGCTTTACTAAGGGGCTGAGAACAAGAGCAGTTCTCATAGCTTTCAGGTTTTTAACCTATGAATCTGAGTATCTTAGACACTCGGATAATGAGTGAAGAAATTCTCCACAAAAATTTCTAAATTGTGTAGCCCCAAACTATAACATATATCCCAGGCACTCTATAACCAGTATAACTCCAAGTCATTTTGTCAGTCAATTCTCACGAGGCATAGTAAATAGAGAGTTTTCTGAAAACATTCCTAAGCTCTCAAATGAGTCACTGGATTTTATTTTTATTTCAGGGGTGGTGATGGGGCTGATGTCGAATCCGAGGACTGTACTGCCAGGACTGTTCCACCAATGAGTTCCTCCCCCACTCCCAATTTGAAACAAAATATTATGGTTCTGGCTATGTGGTCAATGCAAAATAGATAATAGGAAGTATTCAAATCTTTTACATAAGGCAGCCTTAGCTGAGATTGCCTATCTTTACAGGTAATTCTGGTGAGCTGATTTTCTGGAGGGATTTGACCTTTGTTTTGCTGGTTCTGGCAATGGAACTCGAGGCCTTGAGCATGTTGAGTATTCCTTCTGTCAGGGAGCTACACCTCTAGCCTAAGCTTGAAATTTGAATTCTGACTTTTCACTCCTGGTTTTCCTTCTGCTTATAAACCAATCCTTTATTTACTTACAATTGTCTCACTGTCTACACCGTGTCTTGCCACAGTCATCACTAACAACTCTGAGGTTCAAGGTTTTGTTTACAGTGTGAGATTACAAAGTGTACTTTGAGTGCTCGCTTCAGCAGCACATATACTAAAATTGGAACAAAGTGTACTTTGAAACCAGCCCCTCTCTGTGAAGATAAGAGCTTCAAGGCCAAGTTTCTGAATTTTTGAGGAATAACTGAATATGCAACTGGAAAGGATATGACTAAGTCACTAACATCTAATGCCTAGGGAAATTGGAATCAATATTTGGAAAAAAATTCAAAAGATTAAAGTTGATCTATGAATATGCCCTTGAATGTTAGGAACTATAATTTCATCATGATACAAAATGCTCTAGTGAGAGAAAGCCATGCTTTCCTTATGTTATGAAGCATTTTTGTAACATATAAGTTGAAAAGACAACTCACCACTTTCTATTTCCTCTTCATTATCGTCCTCTAAAATGTTTGCTGGAGCAGCAGATTCTCCAGCTTCCATCATGCTTTTCAAAGCTTCGAGCTGTTCTGTTATTAAAAGGAGAAGACAAGGAGGAGATGGCAACAGACGTTAGACAACGTAAAAATGTGGGCTTTATAATCAATACCGAGAAGGAGGCAATGAAGAGGGACAGGAAGTCCATTCTTTAGGGGCCTGCTGGCCACGTTCCTAAGGTTATCAGTGTCCCTGTCTCACCTATTTCTGCTGGTCCTGGATTTGTAAGGAATGGCAGACAAGCATGTGATGTATATATGGGGACGAACTCCTGGAATAAAGGTGAATTGCCCCAAATTCTGTTCCCTAAGTTTGAGCAGAAGGCCCGGGATGTGAGCCAGCTAAAAAAAAAACAGCAAACTGGAGAATCTGGTACAGATCCAGGTTTAAGAATAATCATGGAGAAGTGAGAGAAAAGAGGCACATATATTGAAGGTTAAAAGTGTTTCCGGAAAAATATTTGCATTACTATACAGCCGGGCTTCTTTCCTAATAAACACAGATAAAAACCTGTTATAAGTCAAATAAAGACAAACAGAATGATTTCTACGACATGGGAAAATATGTAGGGACAACTCACAACCCATAATGTAAAAAGAAACCAGTGAGTAACAGGGATTCCTGTATGTGAGTGCAATTTTTCTGAAAGAAAGTACGAGGAAACACAGCACCACCAAGCTGCTGCTTTCCTTTTCATCTTTCCGTGGGATCCCTTCATATTCCAGCATATGAATATCCCTTTCTGCTATATGAACGAGTTGATATGCAAAGTAAACTTAAGTGGAAATGTGACAACTTTGTTCTGGAAAGTAACCATAGCTTCCCCAACTGATGGCTTCCCCCTGTACTGTGGTGCTTTTAAAATAAATTTCATTGTAGACAGCTGAATTGTCCAAGCACATGGCATCTGCTTCCATTTATGTGTGTATATGACTCACTTTTTTCAACTTCGGGTTTCAGCCGTTTATTTTTGATGAGTATTTTCCTCTTGAGGTCATTGGGGGACGGCAAAGGCCTGCCTGGCTCCAGCTAGGGATCCAGAAGAAGCTAAATTAGTGATGGCTCACGCTTCTCCGTTCTCCCTCCCATTCCTGATGAGCCCGGCCGATCAGGAGTCCTACAGTCCAGTATCCACTAGAGGGCAGGCTGTAGTTTTACATTTTCATCCTCACAGAATTGGCCCACTGCATCCACTTGCCTTAGAATGACTTCAAACGGGGTGTCGGTAGTCTGCACAGGTGTACGGAGCCAGACCAGCTTCCCAGCGGAAGTGGGCCAGAGGCAGGTGCTACCGGGGGAGAGGGTCCTGCTGCACCGCAGTGATCAGTGTGGTCACCAGGACCAGAAATGATTTTCTCAGCTGAGAGGCTTCCTAGATGTCCCCATGTCCTAGGCTGTACAGGAAGCCTGTCTGCTAAGAAATCTGATCTAACTCAATTCTTGGAATTGAGGTTTGATGGGTTCAATAAGGGAATCAAGAAAAAAAAAGTGGCTTAATTATTGGAAATCAACTCCATTGTGACTTCATTTGCTCAGGTTTGCACCTGCAAAAGAGGTGTCCTTTTAGCCTATTACCTCTGAGTCCTAGAACTGCCCCAAATCTAGCATCTATTCCCTATTTTCCACTCATCCCCTTATGCCCTCACCTGCCCACCTTCCATATGCCTGTTCATCTTCCAAACTCTTGGCTTGTCTGTCTTTTTCCAATTGAAATTTGTGGCTGAAATACTTTAGTGGAACCAGCCCTTTCCCCAAGATCTCTCTGGCATCAGGACACCTCTAAGAAATATTCTTCTTATTGGAGGCTGTTCTCTTTTTCAGTAATGCTTCCTGGGACGTCTTCTTCCCTTCCCTGTCCCAGACCTCAAGCTCCTTAGTTAAGAGAGCAGATTTACTCCCGCTGACGTCACTTGTGATTCCCATAACTCCTTTCAAGGACATGCAAAACATTTCACTAAGAATGCTGTGGTCTTTCCCCCAAGGCAAACATCTTACCTTAGCCAGTAAAAGAAGTACAAGGCTCAGGTTTAAAATAATAATTCAGTAAAGTGAGGGTCTTTTCTTAGTTTGAGTTACCTAGGAGTTAGGCTCTGAGACAAAGACTTATGCACTAGTAGTTTATTTTGGAAGTGGCCCCAGGAGCCTGCAACAAGGGAGTGGGAAACAAGAGAAACAGACAGCCAATCAAGGGTGTAGTATCCACCTATTATCACTGAGAAGCTGGAGCTCTCTCCTGCTGAGGACCCCTGGGAGGCTGAGTAGAGCAGCTGCTCAGTCAGCACACCTTGGGAGCAATAGAGCAAAGGTGTTAATTCTCCACCATTTCTGCCCTGTCTCCCACATGTGGACAGGGCAAGCTCCAGCCATCACCCAGCTAAAAAGCTGCAGGTGTTGGTGGCCAGAAGTCAGGCCTGTGTGCAGGTAAACAGGACCTGCTGCGAGGACAAGGGCACACAGCTGCAATGACTGCTTTAGCAAGCTGCGGAGGAGCAGGCCAGTGGAGCGAAAGATACTCGTGGCCTATGTGATTTTGGTTCCCATAGACACACTTTCCGAAATAAAAATTCATGATTAATACCCGAAGTATTGACATGTAGCACAAAGCAACTCCCTGTTGTCTTCTCTTCTACCACCTCATGCTACCATGTCTGGGCTCAGGAGTTGTCTGTCAGAAGGAGGGTCGGAGTATGCCACTTTAGTTCTATCATCTGTCTTGCAACTCATAACACCTTGTCATAATGGATCTTCCCCTTTGAGAGGTCATCAGTCCCCATAAAAACATGATGAACTCTCTGGATGACAGTTGATTATGTATTTAAAAGCTCTAAGCAATGGAATGAATTCACTCCCCCCACCATAAAATCCATCTGTGGGGCACAGGTTAATCATCTTTGTTAGATGAAGAAACTTAGCAGGTGTAAAATGCAGTTCAAAAGTGGTCATAAGACATGGCCCCGTGATTTGTATTGGAGTCGGGAGCCTGAACTTCAGGGCACTGACATCAGCCTGAGGCACTTTCCACAGCAACAACCTTGCAGGAGTCCTGAACCCTGGGCAAATGTTTGTTCACCTGGCTGGAACCCAACCTTGGATCAGTGAAATCCAGGTGAAATCCAGTGAAATCTGGATGGGTCCCTGGTAAAGAGGTTTCTTAGAGTTCTTCAAGGTGATTCTAACACCTCACTAAAATTGAGAACGATTCTAGAACCTAGACCATAGGCTTTGTGAAATTTAAACCACGAGATCCCAAATCTTCTGGATTAGATTGTATCCTATGTTTATTTTATGCCCCTCTCTGCATCCCTGCAAAGCATGATAAAAGCTTTTTATACCAAAGAATTTAAATAAATAGGAAGATCTTTCACATTCGTCCTCCAGTGCTACTTGACCCTTCAAAAATGAATTTCAAAACAAATCCATTCATGCTAGAAATATGGTCTGCTAAAAATACATACTGGATGTGATTCAAGTGCTTGTTTCAACAGGAGATCCCCAAATAGATCTTCACAATATTTGGACATCTTGTACTGTTGATATTTGCTGGAGAGAAAGAAGTGGCATTTGTAAACTCAAGCATCCATTAACCATCCAAGAATAAGAAACATCATTCCTATGCAATTAAAGCTCTCACTCCACAAAGAAGTATGCTTGTCCTCCTAGCTTTAACATGAGACATA
The DNA here is from genome assembly GCA_004025085.1 of Thryonomys swinderianus. Taxonomy (NCBI): domain Eukaryota; kingdom Metazoa; phylum Chordata; class Mammalia; order Rodentia; family Thryonomyidae; genus Thryonomys; species Thryonomys swinderianus. The sequence continues at coordinate 9,869 of PVIC010013031.1, forward strand.
CTTCCAAAGACCACAAACTCGTAACTCATGTAATTTTTTTAAAATGCCCTCAAACTAAAAATTGGTAAGAAGATTACAAACATGTCTTTCAAGTTATTGCCAACTGAGTGAAACTTTAAGTGAGGAGTCCAGATCTCTGAATTTTCCTTTAGAGCAAACATTTCTGAAGCACATATTTTTTCTGAAGCACATACACATGGCTTTTTGGGGGGAGGGGGCTTGCATAAGGTTCTGGGCCCTTTCTGGAGGATCATTTGCACCTAGCCTTTCATTAAACAAACCACTAAGTTATTTAACAAGATGTAGACCAGCAGTGAGGATCAGAGGTTAGCAAACACCATGTAGAGACTTGGAGTAGAACAAATCACTCTACCTGCAGTGATTTTCAAAGGAGAGAATTACAGGATATTCCGACGTGACAAATGCAGTTTCCTTGATGGCTTGAATTACATCCTTTAAAGGTAAAGGGTGTTAATGAGGGAAAAAGCACAAAAAAATTACCAGCACATGGAACTATTCAAAAACCACTAATTGAGCCTTTCAGAGAGTCAATTTTAGCAATTCTGATTTGAAGAACTCATCTACCTGATACCTCTTCAAGTCCCTGGGATTAGATTATTGTTAGTAGATAATGACAAGTTTTTTTTTCCCCCCAAAGCTATCTCTTACTTCTTGAGAATTAATGGTGCCATCAACTTATAAGGAATCTAAGTGGTCTTACTTGATAATTCTTTAATTCCATGTAAAGCCTTATGTGCTGATGTGACATTGATAATATTCTTTGTTTTACATTAGACTGAAAGAAAAGAGGTCACAGGGTGGAGGGCTTCCTCTGGTCAGGAGGAATGTGAGGTAAAATGGGCATGTTCCGGATCTCTCTTGTCCTGAGAAGTACCTTTTGAATGAGCCAAACAAACCCCTCCTACCTCTATGAGACAAGTGAGGTCTTCATCGATAGTTGGCCCTAGTTTCTGCTTAGTTTTAGGGGAAAAAAAAAGACCTCAAGTCTTTTACAACTAAAGCTTTGTATTTGATAAAAACTTCCAAGTTCTTATGGATCTGTAGCTAAACACAGGGCATGTGTCATTTGGTGAATGAGGAAAATGTTTTACAGTTATTACCTAGAGAAGTGTACTTAAAGTAACAATGCTCAATGTTAAGTAATCTTGGAATATTTAAGTCTTTTATTGAGGCAAACTTATGGCTAAGTGTAAATATTTAAGTCTTTTATTGAGGCAAACTTATTCTGCCTCTCCCTTCCTTTCAGTATTGGAACTTGACCCCAGAGAGCACTGAGCTACTTCATAATTTTTCTATTTTTTTTAAATTAGTTTTAAACAGGCTTGCTAAGCTGTTCAGGTTGGCCTTGATCTTACAATCCTGCCTCAGACTCCTGAGTAGCTGAGATTACAAGCAGGTGCTAGTTGTTTAGTTATTCTAGCTTTTAATTTTCTTCCCAGATAAAAATACTTGTGTTCCTTGATTTTTCCACGTGAGTTGACCAAGAATTACTCCAAAGGAAACCTTGGTTCTGCCTTTACATTCTCCTTTGCTTACCCTAGACAAAGAAGGAATGGCCCTCTTTTAGCCATTCCCCTTATTGGGCCCCTTAATTCTCTAACTAGGACATCACCCAGCCAGGCACAGGAGAGGTGTCCTGTACTTGCAGTTCTAGCATTCTTGATTCCTCCTCCTTCTCTTCTTCTTCTTCCTCTTCCTCTTCTTCTTCCTCTTCCTCCTCTTGTTCTTCTTCCTCTTCTTTGTCCCCTCCTCCTCTTCTTCATCTTTGTCTTTGTCTTCTTCTTTTTGTACGGATGACTGAACTCAGGACTTTGTGCTTGCCAGGCAGGAATGTGATGCCACTGAGACCTACCTAGGCAACACAGCAAGATCCAGTTCCACAACAATATGAAGCAAATATCACCCTTCATATCACTTTGGCTGCTGTGCGGATTGGAGGTTTCCTACTTGAATCCATTCCTGGTTCTTATCGGGAAGCATACTCTTGAGTCATGGCTGATGAAAATTCACCACCATTTTGGCGAAGAAAAGTGACATCCATGCATGTTATGGGTTTAGGCCTAGGCATCAATGCTTTGGAAAACATCCCTGGCGATTTTTCACATGTAGCATTAAAACGCATTGCTCAAAATGTCCTGTCTATCCAGAGGTGCACTAAACCATTGGAAACTGATGTATTTGACACATGGACCAAGCACAGAATTTTGTTCTTTTTTTTTTTTTTTTTTTGTCACTTGACAAGACATCATGGGCACCTTGAGTGATGTTTTTAAAAATCAGCCTTCAAATCTACCACCCAAAGGCCATAAGGGGGATCTCTATTTATAAAACTAGTTTCTTCTTCTTTTTTTTTTTTTTTGAGACAGGGTCTCGCTTTGTAGTTCAGGCTGGCCCTGAGCTCACTATGTAGCCCAGGCAAGCCTCGAACTCAGCAATCCACCTGCCTCTGCCTCCCGAGTGCTGGGATTACAGGCATGAGCCACCACGCCCGGCTAAAACTAGTTTCTTCTTGATGAAGACCCTGGAGAGAAAATGTCTCACTGCTCTTAGTACTTGACAGCAGCTGTGCTTCTCATTTCTTAATCCGGCGAGTCATGTGTTTCTCTCCTAGCATTGAATTTTAGAAAATTTGAAGCTTAATTTGTGGTGTGACTTGCAAATTTATGAGATTTCTTAACAAGCACTCAACTCATTTATGAATTAATACCTCTGAAGTTCAATGTTATAAACTCTAACCTCATCACCTCTCCTTGTATTTGGATAGGCTCTATTTATTATGTATTTTTCCTGTGTTCTATTTATCTTACTGCACCAGTCTGAAGTCCTTTAGTAATGATGCAAAATACTTAAGGCAGGTAGTATATAAAGACATCAGAGACTGTTCTTAAGGTATAACCCAAAATAAGCAGACTTTGTTAGAAAACCTCATTATGTAACAGAGTCAGTCATTCAAACAAGAAAAATAGCATGACGGGAACAGTAAGTAGAGACAACATTTGTCTTGTATCTATCCTAAAAACTGGCAGAAAATACAAAAGTACAGTGCTTGAGAAAAACACTAATTTGTTTTCTTGTCTCCTTTTCTGTTTCCTGCTCTTTCACAATTATTTGGAAAAAAGTTTGACTGTGTAATTTTAAAACGTGCCTTGAAAAGGATATCTGTACACATTGCTTTTCCATGAGTTATTATTGGTTCTTGATCTTCACCTTTTCCATCCCAACAATCAAGTTCCACACACCTAGGAACACAGTAAAATTACATTACTGAACCCTGAGCACAAAACAGTGTTCAAAGTCAAAGAAATATATGAAACTAAGTCCTGCTTTTAAAGGGCAGAAAATTGAATGAACTAAATTACTTTATGGTACATACAGGTTAAAACCTCATTATTCTCCAAAAGGCTGCTGTTTTCAAAAGGGACCAGTTGAGACTGAGAGACTTTAGAGGTAACAAGGAGCCTAGTGCCAGATAAAACTTTCTTGTGACACAGCCACCATGAGGTACAGTTTGAGGATGAGTGGGGAAATTTATACAGAGCCTGACTGGAGTGTTTCTGTGTGGGATAATGTTAACTGTCGCCATTCTAGACAATGTTTTCATGTCTTACCGATGCAGACTCGGGTTTTCAGAGGTGGAAGTATATGAAGAGAAGCAGGGATGTAGTTAATTTCTTTTAAAGTTTTTGCATATACAAAATAGTGAGTTTAAAACTATTACTCAAATGAAAATTAAAAACAAGATAATATAATGACTTTTACATTTTTTTATTTTCAGCATCCTTGCCATATTCTAAACTTCAGATAGTTGGTCATTTCTCTAAGAACTGTTTTTGGTCATCTCTATTCATACACAAGGAAATTTTAAATTTTAACATTAAATAATGCTAAATTTGCAAACTCAGCCAGTAGAAAACAATATTACTTTTTAAACTATGTACGTTTTTGCAATCTTTGAAGCCTATTGTAAATGTATAGTAAGTATAGTCCAATGCTGGGCTCTTTGGGAAGTACTATTATCCTTTCTCAAGGTTAAAAAACCAGTTAAACTCACTAAAGATAAGGACAGATGTCCTTTTCATTCTAGTTCTTATTTCAGAGGTAAACTACAGTGGCTCTCTTCTAGCTATGATTCAGTTACTTGTGATCCATAGTGGTTTTGGAAATATTAAATGGAAAATGCCAGAAATAAACAATGGTAAGTTTTAAATCACACACCATACTGAGTGGTGTGATGAGATCTCTTCCATCCCCTTGTCCACCCAGGATCTGAACCTTCTCAGAGCCCAGCACACCCACACATTAGACACCACTTAGTATCACTCTTGGTTGTGAGATTAATTCTCAGGATGTTGCATGCTTGTATTTAAGTAGCTCTCATTTTGCTTAGTAATCACCCTCAAACACAGGGAGGAGATGTGGGAAGCTTTATTAAAATATATAAATATAGCTGTTTTATTTGTATCAGTGATTTTTGCTAATCTCTGTGTCTGATGTACCCGTTAAACTTTATCATCAGTATACTGCAGTATAGGAAGAAAGCAGTATATACCCAATCAAGCAAGATTTCTAGTTTCAAACATTTACTAGGGCCCTTAGAACACATCCCCTGTGGATAAGGAGGTGACATAAGTTAGAGGACAGCATACACAACGAAGAAATTATTAACTTCAGTCTCTGACCTGCAACCAGCCAGGAGAACCTGTCTGTACATCTCTACCGATGATTTCCCACCAAACTGTCGCCCAGTGAGATAGGTGTTATGGGAAGAACTGATGAAGTAGTGAGCCAGAGGATGGTCCATCTCTTGGTAAAGTTCTAAGCGATCTAGGAAGACGGGGGCGTTTTCATCTGACATCAGATATCTGCAAAACCCATCACTTGATATGAGACCTAGGGGAAAAAAAGAACATCTTAGTAGCACTTGAAGCTCTAAGTATGCTCATCTCATGTTTTATTCAGGGAAACTGAGGCAGCCTAAGCAGTCAGAGTAAACACTCTTTAATCTCTTCCAAGAACTTTCATTTTTAAAATGCCAATAAAATAGAGTCACGCATCATGAGTAACACAAGGTGTTCTACACAGGTAGTGTTCTCCGTTCCTATCTGTGACAACACAGGCACACAGTCCTCAAGTGAAGAAACAGGCCCATCCATAGTGTTGAACTCTTGGGTGACTTCAGCTTTGCTTGTGTCAAACTCTTCTGATGCTCCTGGTATCAGCTTCCTCTTCTTCTGAGAGGGAGAAAATACCAGCCCCATATGTCTTCTGGGGTCACCAGCTACATGAGTGTGTGTAGGAGAGAATGCACTTGGACAAACAGAAGAATGGTAGGTGAGCACTGCTTGCATTGGTGGCCTTTCTGAATCTAAACAATTTAACTTCCTACTTTATCTGAAAGGGTACAGGGCTGGCCAGGAGGTTACACAAGGTCCACTAAAACACCAAGTGCCACTACTCATTTCTATATCTTCCTGACATGAGGCAGATTTTACAATAACTACAGGATAATCCATATGTTGCATCTTCTCCTCCCCTATCATCAATAAACAGTCTCAATTTTTACTTTGTTGCTTAAGCACTTGCAAGTTAGGAACTAATTTTAAGTTTACATAAAAGTATACATGATAGCATAATAAACAACTATCAACCTATACCAAAACACTGTCAGATCTTAAACTTATGCTTTATATTTTTAAAAGAAATATACTGTAGAGCCCTAAGTTACCCGACCTCAATTCTATCTAGTTCCTGCTTTCTACTTCATGGAGTACCCTCTACCTTAGTTTTTATCTGTAGAGTCCCAAAGAGGTTTTGATTATGCATGCATCAATCCAAACAATATGTAATTTTGAATGCATTCAGATATATATATATATATGTCAACTATCATACTTTATGGATTTGAAGTTGCCATTTTTATTATACATTTTGGGGGGGACTTATCTACATTTGTAGCTTTTGTTTATTTATTGTTCACAGAAGGTCCACATAGGAGTGTGCCATAATCTATTTTCCATGATTTTGTTGATGGGCAGTTTATGGAATGTCTAACTGCGAATGAAGGTATTATAAAAGAAGCCTCCCCACCTCTCTCCCTGGGCATGTTCGTTCACTCTAGGAGTAAGTATTAGTGAGGCACTTGGGTAGGTGCAGTGATGGCATGAAAGCAAACAACCAAGCCAAACATCTTCCCTTCTTGAAACACCCATGTTAGCAAAGAGAAAAGTAAATGAAAAAACAAAAGCATATGTCACAAGAGTGCTGAAGAAACGTAGGGGGAGAGAGGATGAAGAATGGTGGGATCCTATATTAGGATATAAAACCAGTGGAAGCCCTTCTGTGGAGGTCACAGGCATGGGTAGCAAGCCACATGCACAGCTTGGGGTGGGGAATCCTCATTCCAAGCAGCAAAATCAGCAAGTGCAAAGATCTTGATAAAGGAGTTTGTGTGTCAAATTCATTCAGTGAGAGTGACAGAGTGGCCGATAGGGGGAAGTGGCTGAAGTTGAGATCGGAGAGGTAGCCAAAGGCTGTATCAACTGAGCTTGAATCCTCACTTAATACTTTGGATTTTATTCCAAGTGTGTTGCAAAACCTGGGGGTCAGGAAGGGGTGATGCTTGAAGAATGGAACAGCATTGTTAAATTTGTTCTTAAAATGTTTACTTTGGCTGCTCCATGGACCACTGAGTAGAATGAAAACTATCTAGAAGTCAACTGGCATGTCCCATAGAGAGATGATGTGGTCTTTCTTGGATAGTTTGGTGCAGGGGAGATGGTGAGAAGTGATTTCACTGCAGACAGCCAAGTTAGACAGAAATGCACGATAGAGAAGTAGGAGCCCTGAACTCTGCCATTCTGGCATCCAGAGTCTGGTAAAAGCATGAGAGGAGGGGAGAGGTTGGGCTATTTGACAAGCATATTTTCTACTTGTTGAGTTGTCAAAATACCAAGGTCACTGACTTATTTACAGTCCCCACCAGAAGTTTATGAAGATATCATTTATACCACATTCTCATCCATGCTTGATAACACCAGACTTGAAAGTTCCTCTGATTTGTGAAAAGGTGAAGTTATGCTTTTTAGATGTCAATGACAATTCTGTAGATTTTTAGAACTTGGAAGAACTTTAGAAGTAACCAATGACACTTATCTATCATAACATTATCATGATGCCAAGGAATTATTGAGTCACTTGGCTTTTCCTTTGAATGGATCACAATTGTCTTCAGACAGGAGCCATTTCTTATTGTTCTGTATCCCCACATCTAGCACAGTGCCTGACACTCAGACCTCAACAAATTGTACAAAAGGACAGTAGTGTAGGGCCTGGTGTTGTAACTCAACTACAAGGTCCTATGCTTAATGCCCACCGCTGTAAAAGAAAAATAAAAAATACTGATAGAGAAGACAAATAGTAGTGAAGGAAAGCATGAATCCTTCCATTTTACAAGCAACAAAACAGAGCTGCAAGGGGCTATTTCCTCACCCAAGGTGATTTCATATCACATCGCCACCCACTGCTTCCCCTTGCTGTGCTCTAAACAGTTACAAGGTGGAATAAATGGTGATATTCAGAATATCAATGGAGAGGTACATAGTACATGGTGGAATCTGCAGCTGAGTCTGAAATTGTAACTGTTCCGCTTGAGCAATGGGAGCGCTCTGGCAGTGCCAGGCCTGCCTATAAGTCACCCTGTGTGGATCTGGGGAATGTATAGACCTCTCACCTCATTCCCTGTCACTGGAGACACATGAGAAAGGGAATCCATTCTAAACAGTAGGCAACTGAGGCCCAGGGATTCCTAAGCGCACAGGAAAGACAGAACCCACACTGTGATCTCCTAACCATCCGTGCCCACTGGCAGATGCCTCCAGTCACATTGGCATCGCCCTCCCTGGGTGTTTCCTACTGTGCTGTCACTGACCTCCAAACCCTCCTCTGAGCCTTTCCTTTGACAAATATTTGAACCACACATTGCTTCTAAAGTTTCACTGAAAGGGCCAAAGGTCCAGAGATACCAACACTTTGCCAAGTGACTCCTCACTATTTAATTTCATAGTAGTTGTTCTTCTGTGCCATTTCACAGTCACATGAGGGGTGAGAGGGCACATCACATCACGTGTTAAATGTATTTGTCTTGGCAAAATAAAAGGGAGGAAAAAGAACATGCAAATTTTTACATGACAGAAATTCTTTCCAATGATTTAATCAGAGGTGACTGGCAACTTTATCTCAAGCAATGTGCTGTATTAAAATAGCATCCGAAAGTGCATGGAGAAAACACCACTTTAATGTGTTCAGTAGAACAATAAATTGAACGATATGGTTCACCCAGCGTGGACTAATTTATGTAAGTTAAATTTTGTACTAAAAAGCAAGGAACATACATCAGTACATTAGTCATGATGCTGATGTTCCCTGGGCCTGGGAGCCCCAAAGCTTTTACACGTACCTTCAATTAAAAATCCAAGGGTTTTCAAAGTTGTGTACTTTATTTTTTCAAAGAAAAATATTTTAGAAAGTTTTTATTACCTTTTTTCTTCAAATCTTCATCAGGCTCATACATCTCAATGATTTGCATTGCCCTTTTAACATCGTAAAATGGGAATAAAATTTCATTCAGTCGAGGATCTCGTTGATGCTATGATTAGAAAATAATTCCATTTAAATTGACATTTCTTGCCCGTGAAGGATTTCATATTTCTATGTATTTAATTTCTAAAACAAGATATATCAGGACTATCATGCTTATAATTATAAAAACTGGATTTCACTGCCTTCCTGTCTTTCTTCCTAAAATGTATCTTGAACAGTTCAAATTTGGGACTATTTTGTTGGTTCTCTTTTGTTGGTTTATCACAAGATAAAGAGAGAGAAAATATGGGATTTCCCCACCTCTAACAATTGAACAATATAAAATACAGTGTGTTTGTCAATTGTATTGTCTTCTATTTCCTATACCACAGATAAGATATTTAACATAAATGTGTTTAAAATGTAAGTCATAATATTTTTTGAAATATGAAAAATTTAAGTAAAATAATTTTAGAAGATCAAAATGGAAAAACTCTAATATAGCTCAAGTGAATAAGTAGATCATATACAATTAAGTTTAAAAAAGCAAAAAATTTTATGTTTGATAAGCAAACAGCACTTTATCTTTCTACATCAATAAGTGATTTCCTGGATACTCTGAAAACTACATTTTCTGGAGTCCACATTTTTCAAAATGAAGCAATTATAATGATGAAAATCAACATAGGGAGATCTATAAGTTATAAACATAAAAAACTGTATTTAAATATCAAGAGTTCAAAAGCATCTTTTTCACTATAAAATTTAATCTGTTGCCCTGAAAAAAATTTTCCAGACAAAGAGTACGTGGGTGATAAAGGCATGTAGGCAGTTGGTGAGATCACCCTTTCAAAGTGACAACTAAGATGCTTCTGGTGGGGCAGGCAGCTCCAGAGCAATGTGTTCCCTGCAGTGGTGTCTTTCTACTTCATGGGAAGTCTATTTTCTACCTGACTCAGAACACTGACACAGAGAGAGAGAGAGAGAGAGAGAGAGAGAGAGAGAGAGAGAGAGAGAGAGAGAGAGAGAGAGAGAGAGGGCTGGAGGCGGTGGGCCCAAACAACTTCCCTAATGTCCTCTGTGGATTCCAGAATAGCACTGTGTCCCTGATCACTGCTCAAGTAGACAAATAAAGCAAAGTTCCATAGAGTGAAGACCAATAAGCAGATAAGTAGATGTGAACAAGACTCGGTCAATACTTAGGAACTTATCAACAACTCTTTACCAAATATGAGCACAGACTTTGACAAACATTGGAAAGGCTATTCAGAAGCAATTCTTAAAAAGTTCACATAGATTTCTTTCTCCATTTGTTTTGGGATGGTCATTTCAAAAGTCAGAATACAGGGACAATCCCTCTGTCAAACAGAACACATGATGTCCTCACCTCTTCCCCAACAGAGTTGAGAACGTTAACTTGTAAGGAATTAACAATCTTTTGGCAACTGATCCTCATGAAGCATGCTTTTGTTGTCATCTAAGAAATTATAGTTCTCACCAGCCCCCATCCACATATGTGTCAGAGCAGAAACTGTTATGTTTATAACAGGCCTTGAGATGGTACAGAGGAACAGGGGGAGGAAAAATTGTGAGGCGGACCATGGGAGGCCAGGCAAGCGAAGCCTGCTACACTTGTTCAGGAAACTGACGCCATCATGCAGGAGAGCCCCCTGTTCAAGGAGATGATGAGCTCCGCCCAGCTGAGAGTCCACTGTTTTAAAAGCAAATAACCAGACAAACAATAACCCTCTTGCTAGGCACCTCCTTTCTCTCATTGTTTAATACCATGGAAGAAAATGGATGTATAAAGAAAAAGGCCATCTTCAGACCCCAGCAGAGTTATGATCACAGTGACCACTGAATTTCTCTTCTTTATTAATTTTTCTTTAATTTAAAGCTATACTTGTTGGTTTCTGGACTCATAGAAATGAAGTGGCAAGTCCATAGGAATAAAAAGTGAGTGAAAGAAGATTCAGTTACAAGGGAGAGAAAAATATTGGGGAAAAGAGGAGAAAGCATTCTGATGTTTGTTTATGTTTGCATGCACATTTGTGTGTGTTTAGACACAAGGTTACTAGAAGTGTGGTTTGGGGGTGACAGCAGCAGCATTTCTATTAGCTAGGGGCTGTGAGAAGAAAAGAGTTTTAGCCCCACCTCCAGATTTGCTGAATTGGATCCTGGGGTTGAACCCAAGGATCATGTTGAAATAGGTGATGCTCAATTTTAAGAAGCATTGCTTTAATCTGTAATGGTATGCACTTAACACATCTGCAAATCTGCAGGGAAAAATAAACACCTAAGTCCTACAAGGACTAATCATTGGAACCATTAATCATTTGAAATGCCCTCCCAATTAAACTTCATTAAAAGGTAGTTAGAGCACATAGAGAACATCCTTCAGAAGCAAAAGGCAGGAGAACTAAGCCTGACAGTCCACACATAATCCTCTCTTCTAAAATCCACACCCACAGGAAATAAGCATTAGGTGGAGGAGACATGAAAACATGTTTGTCTTTGTATTTATTCCACAAGACAATACCATCTTCCATTTTCCCTAACAACTTCACATTTTAATGAGGCAAGACAACACAACCTGTATAAACCAGGCTCAAGAACACAAGGTAAAGTTTGCATTTGAATCACAAGACTGTAATTTGTGAAAAAGACAACGAGAAAAAAATTGTGTCAGGTCAGCACAGAGGGATGAAGCTGCAGTACAGCTCCACTCAAATTAGCACAGTGGGGTAGGCTCTTCACAGCTTGGAGAAGGGACTTTATATTTAGTTGGACACACTATGTGCCCAGGATATTGGCCTCATGATACTCAGTGCTTTATAAAATAATATTCTACAGATGTCCCCAAAATAGGTTATGAAACTAAACCCAAGTAAATGAGGACACAATGCACAGGGCCATTACTCGTTGTTACTCTGGGAAGATATCCACTGTCTTCAAACAAAGTAGTGTTGGGAGAAATGAATGTTGATACAAATATTCAAAAATGATACAAGATGATAAATGAAAAATTAGTGAAGATAAGACAATATACAGCCTTCTTCTTTAGCTGTGCACTAAAGAACAAAGCTATTGTAAAAGAAAAAGAGATTTGAGGTCTTTTCATGTTCCAGCTGTGAAACTAAAAATATATCGTTTTTAACATAATGTGATCATATCATACACAGGAGGGAGAGTAATGATAATTAGTAATAATAAAATAAAATGAATTCCTTATTAAAGGAACCATCTGAGGCTTTCTCCCTCTCTTCTTTATTCTGACATCTTTCTGTGGGTCTCTAGTAGTTATTTCCATGAAAATCAAATCTAAAAGGAAGGGAATACTAAAATCAATTTAGTTTCTCATCAGGTTCAGGAAAAGAAGATGATGCTAACTGAAACCAAGAGATTTTGAGTAGTTTCCAGTTCTCTATGTTATTTTCACAATTTCAGAAGAGAAAGTTTCCTTCTGTCCATAGGATGGGACTCAGAGAGAGAGCTATGGCAAAAATTTATATGTAAATGGTGTATAAAGACTAAATTCTTGGGCCGGAGGGTTAGCTCAGTGGTTCCGGCGCCTGCCTCGCAAGCGCAAGGACCTGGGTTCGATCCCCAGTAACCACATATAATGCTGGGTGTGGAGACACGCCCACCAACAATCAACACCGCATACCACAATGCCGGACGTGGTGGCTCACGCCTGTAATCCCAGCACTCGGGAGGCAGAGATAGGAGGATTGCTGAGTTCGCGGCAGCTTGCCTGGGCACCATAGTGAGCTCAGGGCCAGCCTGAACTACAAAGCGAGACCCTGTCTCAAAAAGCCAAAAAAAAAAAAAAAAAAAAAGACTAAATTCTTTATGAAGAACACCAGAAAATATATACTACCCTTGGATTCTTTCTATTCACACTAAGCATTTCAAGGAGGAATCCAGTACTCGACAGTACTGAACAAAATTTTAATATGCAGATAAATTACCTGGAGATCTTGTTAAATATTCATTCCAATTCAGCAGGTATAGCGAGGCTCAGGATCCCGCCCTTCTAACCGCTTCCAGGGGATGCACACATCACACTTCGGGGAACACTAACACCATGCAGATACTGAGAAGGAGGCGAGTAGGCTACGCTAACACCACCACTTACAAGTCAGGGAGTGCTGATGGCCTGTAGGCCTGAGGGAGGTGGCACACATGCCCACATAGCAACCAGAGCAGTAAGTGAATGATGATGGGACTATTAGTATACTGAGCAGAAAATTTTGTAGAAAGAGTAACGGATTTACAGACTAGAAGGTGGTGAGCGAGCATGGCATTGCTAATACAGAGCGAATTTTTTCCATTATTATCTTCCAATTGGACAATGCTGATGTACTCAGTCTATTGGTTTTTGCTTTGCTCATTGGTTCTCTGGTTACTTCACTGGGTTCTTTCATTAATTCAAAGAGTTTTATGGCAGACAGTCATTAGTATGGGGGTGGACCATGGACATCTGCAAATTCAGAGACCACGATCTTCTCTTTTCAGCATTTCTTCTTCTTCCTTATCTTATTGCATGACCTAGAACCCCCACTGAAATAGTGAACACTGGCTTATTTAGATGACACAGGTAAGGCATTTTGAAAATGTTAAAGTCTCATCATTTGCATCACATACTCTTACATTCCAATGCCTGTTCCTTTCTTGAGTGATTTCTGCCTCCTTTCATTATGGACTTTGAAGTTGCTGGACATAAGGGGAATTTTCGATTGTTGGGAGCCTTAAAGGGGAAGGGCAGGAGTCTAAAGGAGTGCAAGGGACTAGCAACACATTCCCACGGTACAATAAGTTCCTCAAGAAGACTCGTATAATTGCCTGACTTCCTGATGCATTCACTAGGAGAGAACAGGAAGGTAGGGAACTCTTGGGTGGACAATTTGATAGAAAATAAAGACTATACACTTGCCTGAACAGTCTTAAAGTTTCTACGACCTAAAGAAATTTCCAATCATACTGGTTTCATCAGGTCCACACCACAATTCAAAATGTCTCCTACTGTTGAGAAGAAGCGTAATACAAGGAAGCACAGAAACCAAAGAATACAAACTGCCAAGAGTCATAGTGACAGCTAAACATGTCAAAGATGGAAAAGTAAGAAAGTATGGGGGGCAGTTTCAAATACTCATGGAAAAAAATACAGACTTTAGTAGTTCTTAAATGTAAAGTTTAAAAAATGTTTAAAATAAAAGTTTTAAAAACCTAGGAATTACAAGAATGATTACTGTGTGTACCAATGAAAATGGTCCACAAAAGTGCATCAGATAAGAGCCGATGAAAGCAACTGGTTCTGGATTCCACCCAAGGACACAGTATGAAGAGCTCTGCACAGTAGATGACTGGGTGTCAGCTTCAGGCCAATGCGTACCAGAGGCCTTAATTCAGCAAGTGACAAATTCAGTGTGGTAGATTTCCCCCTCTCTGCTAAACTATCTTCTGTCTATAGTGAGGAGCTGGATTCCTGCCCATCTCACTGTATTTAAAATGGCCGATGAACCAAAGGGTACGAGAAGTCCAGGAAGTAAACACAAGAGGAAAGAACACAAGAAGAAAGAAGCAGAAGGAGGCGAGGAAAAACCCAGGTGATTCAACTTCTGAGCCACCATGGAATAAGAATGTGGATGGTATCTGGATAAAGTTTATGTACATACTATTCACATGGCTAAAAAGTAGTGGAGCATATGCTGCTACAAATTCTCAATATTGTGTGTGATCATGATGTGTATATATAATGTACCAATAAAGATTCAAATTTTAAAAAAACCAGTGGAGCAAAAAAACTTCAAATATTTTCAAGTAAAATAAATATTGTACTGAAGGGAGTGTTACAAGTAGAAGCACCTGTGCAGATACATGGAGTCTTTTTTTTTTTTTTTTGCATGGATGCATTTAGAATTTGGTTAGCACAGTTTCTACAGGGAAACACGATAAATCAGAAGCCCTGGAGCCTTCATGGGGAATAAAAACAGAAGACCTTTGGCAAAGTTTGATTTGTTTCAACAGGGTGGTGAGCCACACACTGCTGCTTTATTTTTTAAAGCAGTACCTCATGTGTGCCATGATGCTGTCTTGTTTTGTCTTGTCTTTTTTCTTAACTTTTTCTTTTCTTCCTCTCCTCTCTCTCTCTCTCTCTCTCTCTCTCTCTCTCTCTCTCTCTCTCTCTCTCTCTCTCTCTCTCTGCAGGGCTTTGTACTGTACTAGTGAGACACACTGAGCCGGCTCCAATACTGTCTTTTATAATATTTTCTCTATGGTTTAATATTACCTTGCATGTTTTGAAACAAAAATATGTTGTCCATCTCTCACTAAAACTTTTCTTCGTATTTATTTGTTGGGGGGAAATGTCAAATTTTCTTTTTTGATTAAAAAGATCTGTGATGGGTTTTGCTGAGAAGAACTTTTTGTATGTGCACAATCATAATAAAAATTGCAACGTTTACTCCTTCGAAAATATTTTTCTCTTGTGCTTACATGAAATTTGTCAGCCTATTTTGGTTGTTAAGCAAATCATGTTCTAAAATTAGCTCTACTCTTGTTAAATATAAAAAGTAAAATTTTAATCGGCAGTCCAATTGACCTGATATTATATTTTCACCCAGGAAATCAACTGTCGTACTTATTGAACTATTCTCTTTGAACCTAGATATTTCTCTTACATGCAATCAATTTAAAGACAAAAATAAAGCTTTCTGATACATGCAAAAGTATGAGTTAGAGTTAGCAATGGAAAATCCAACTACAGTGTGATAAACTCAGTCTATTCTCTTTCTCTATATTGATGTCGATAGGGAAAAGATACCTTAAATATCATTTTGCAAAAACATAGACACATTTAATTAAATCAACATATTATAAACATCACACAAACACACAGAACCAGAGCTACACATCACAGCGAGAAACCAACGAAAAGCCGTGGGCAAAGCCAGCGTGAAGGAAGCATGTGGACATGGGGGAAGGGAGCTGATTGTTGCACCTGGTAAGGCCGTCACGGAGCAATCAGCAGGTGAGAAGCAAAGCGAGTAAGGGTGTGGGGCGGGTGCATGCAATGAGACGCAGGAGGGGGCGAGCCACTGCACACAGACTGTATGGAGTTAATGTATGAAAAAGCTTACTTCATTTAGAAAGCTCACTAATTGGTCTACCGTTAAATAATCAGTTTTGTCTCCATTGCTGAAAAGAAATTTATTAGAATAAGTAAGTTTTTGTACTGCTGCTACAGTAGGTACGATTTACATGTTGACATTTGTTGCTGATCATTCTAAACTTATTGTCTAACCCTAAATGGCCAGAGACTGTTGGTAAGGGGAGAAAAGCCCAACGACAATAATGACAAAGGAAAGGAAACACTCCCGCTAGGTCACAGAAAAATGTCTGCAGTTCTTTAGCATTATCAAAAGACGTTATTTTTTAAAACAACATGTAAGTCACCCATTGGAAATCATTGGAATGAATGAATTTTTCAACGACATATTAACATTCCAAACTGAATCTAGTTAGTTCACGTAATGGGTTAATACCTAAAGGAGCAGGTTAAAATTGTAGGTAGTTAGTAAAGCCAATGCCAGGGGGAAGGTTCCAGGTGCTGCAATTAATTTATGTTAAAGTTTCTTAAAACCTGAGTGAGCTTTTACAGTAAGGGGTGAAAATGTAACCCTGACTACATATTTCTACTACTACCAATATTGTATTAAAATGTAATAGCAAGTAGATGTTTTAAATATCTAAAAGAATATGGGTAATATTTATATAACACTTTCTCACAATTGGAACTTACATTTTTTTAAAAAGATCTTCTATATCTGTCCGTGGACAAATCTTTTGTGTAAGTTCATAGAACTTTTCATAAGTAAATGCAGCAGGCTCAATTTCATCGTTCTGTAAAGAATAAGAGTGTCAGTAATCACAGAACCTTTTTCTTCCTTGGAGATGAGACCTCTCAAGGTCATAAGACAAAGTCCTGACCACTAGAAACCTCAGACACAAGGAGGCCAATCTCTGGGACACCTTGTTCTGTCACATTATGTGTAAACAAATACTTAGCATTACCACAACTTCTAGCTACAGCTGGGTTTCTACAGCTAACACCCAGAGAAAAAATATAGATAGACATTTTTTTCTATCTTTCCTTGAGTGGGGAAAGTAAGTGTTCATATAGAGGATGTTGAATCCATCTTACCCAGTAGTTAATTATGCTTAGCTCATGGATTTTGAAGACCAAGGAAGGTAGTTTAAAATGACCATGTAAGATTTGTCTTATACTGAGATGTCTATTTTTAATAGGACTTGTTAATGAAGTCAAGATCTCATATGTTTTTCTAGCTCATAAATTAATTTCCATTATTTAAAGTCTGAAGTTATGAACACAACTGATTGAGAAAAGAATGCTTTATAGAATATTGCAATTCTACCTTGAAGAAATGAATTTATTAGTTAATTATTCACGTTGATATATGCATGTTAAGGCAGGATGACCGGCCTTCTCTAAAATAAATTCCATGAGCTGTGTAAAGAATGGCCTGGCTTTTATTTCCTATCTTTTTGAGGTTGATATAATTAAGTTTGAAGTAATTTAATTGAATTTTAAGACATGTAGGTTAAAATGCTGAGAGAGGGAAGAAGAGAAAATTACCATATATAGTTGAATCTAATTCTGAACTTAAGATCAGTATAATATAAATAATTCAGTTTATCATATATGAGAACACAAATAAAGTGGTTTTAGAAACATGTTAAGCCAATGAATACCTTTCCACTTGGAAGACCTAACTCCTTGAGTGCTTGAAAGATCACTTTTTCTGTTTTCCCCGATGCAAAGGTTCTAGTAATACTAGGGCAAGAAGAAAGAAAAAAAATCAAGTTACTGCTAATTCTGATTTCTCTGATGCAAAGATCTAGTACTCCTAGGAATGGTGGGACTGAGGGAGAGAAAAAAGAGAATAAAACTTCTTTTCAATTGTAGGAGCTCCTCATTGCCCAAACTAGCTCTTCCCATGTCCTTCTGGCTATCGTAGTTGATTCTGCTACTGATCCAATCTTATTCCAAGTCATTTCTTTGGTATTGATTGATTAAAAGGGGCAGAAGGATACACAGTTTTGCCCAAAACCCGATACATTTTGGCCCTATGAAATTCCATTCTTAGAAAAACGTAATGTAGTAGACACCACCATACCTCTATAACAGAAAACCTAAGGTTGACAATGTCTGGACTTGAACAAGGATGTAGCCTGTAGACCTGAGCTTGGGCACTGGTTGCTGCTGTGCTAGTTTTCATGCTGACTACATTGAGACATATCCCTGGACAGATTCTGAGTTGGTTTTCAGCCTAAGCACTCCTTTTCTTTATTTGAATCTTTATTGGTACATTATATATACACATCATGATTATGCTCAACACTGAGAACTTGTACCAGTATATGACATGATTTAATCCTCATTTTCCCCCTTTCCCTACCAACCCTACAATCCTTCGTCCCTATATACACAAGCTTTGTTTCTGGCTCTTTTTTTTAACCATTTTTTTTCTTTCCCCTCATTACTTACCCCTAAATCCCATTTCCCTTTTGCTCTCTTGAGCCACTCTGTAACACTGGCTGCCACTCCCCAAGTGGAAGCCCAGGTAATGTGTTGCCATGACCTTGGAGACTCTAAATTTGGAGACCGAGCTTTGACTTGAAGCTTGCACTTCCTTCATCCGCAAAATCTGTCTGTGGAATGTCTCCCAACTGCCAGTAGGTTCTTAGCAGTGCCTTATGCCTGGGCTTTTCCTACTTTGTGCAGGCTCCAAATGTAAGCACTGACAGCCAGTTAAACTCGATGAGTGGGTGAAAGCCCCACTTTAAGTGCAACTTCACCATAGCTTTAGGTAAATGAATTACTACATGTTTATTCAGAGTTTTGTCTCATATTATCTCAAATGCTACATCAAGAAGTACAGTTTTAAGACTGCTCGAGACAGTTGTGTCCAGCTATAAGGAATCCTACGTATCCACTGACATGGTGACATCAAGACTGATTAACAGCTTTCTCATTCAGAGGCTGCTACATCCAGATTTTCTCACATCTTTTTAAAATTGACTTTATTGGTACATTGTATACACACAGTATGATCATAATCAACCTTGAGAATTTTACCTACATGACATATCTCGATTCTCATTTTTCCCCTTTTCCCTGCCTTCCTGACTTATGCACTGCATTGGGGTATGATGGAATTTATTTAGCTTCTATAAATTAGGGGAAAGTAGTTCCTCAATGTGCCTTTCTCTTGAAAAGTATGCATCAAGTTAGAACTGCACATGCACAGGAAGATTAGGCACCTGTAACGAGTTGCCCATGCCTCTGTTAGGTTTGGGTGCCTGGAATAAGGCGAGAGAAACTGATCAACATGGTCATGAATGTAACAGGTATAGACCTGAACCTCAGTGATATGGGAAGGGAAGAATGTTTAGAAATGGAATCATTGCTCCCTCAGTCACTTAGGTGCTAAGAAATCAAACACAGAAGAAGAGTGTTGGGAGAGAAGGGAGAGGGCTTTAGGGAGACGAGTGGGAATCCATTCTCAGCCCTATCTTTTCATAAGGGGCCAAGGAGCACCACACCACAGATTCCCTTACTTTATTCTAAAAGTGACCCTCCACATTTAGGATGGAAAATGAGAACAAGTTAGGTAGACCACTTCTGTAGTGCTGTGTCTTTTTCCTTTGTCAGGGAAAACTTTCTGAATCATTCTTAAGTCTGTGGATGTGAGGCATCGGATGGAGAAGCCTGGGGAGTGAAAGTGAACTATTTAGGTTTCCAGAAAGGTGCCTTTTAACTAAGGTCCTTAGGAAAACACTCATCATAGGTTAAGGAGATTGTACCAAATTACCATATTATATGTATAAAGTAGGGCTGGCAATATATTCAGGTTTTTTTATGCACAGCCCGATACCCATTGAGTATGTGTTAGTGCTCTACACTGTAGCTAATAAGAGCTCAAAGAGACTTTGCTGAACCCCCCCCCAAAAAAAAACAACCACCCCTTTCCTAAAGGAATATTACAAGAGCAAATGTTTTTTCAGTTGTATCCAACTGAGTTGGAATTCTAGAGTTCAGGAGTTCTCATTAAACTCTATTCAGGGGACTTTTCAAATCATTAAGGAAGCAATAAAACTAGAAATTAAAGGAATGCCATACTTTGCTTCCTCGCATAAGGACTACAGTACATGCAAGGGTTTTAACACCATCTTCCTTTTGTTCCATATTTTTATTCATGTATATTGGTTATACAGTTTAATGCATCTCATGTTGGCAAAACTGCATACACACATTGCATTTTTTCATCATTCATCCACCACAATTCCTCACCTCAATTTCCCCTTTCATTTCACATGATCTTTTTTGGAAGGGAGCTTCAATGTTTAATCCATTTTTTTTTGTTGTTGTGGCACTGGGGATTGAACTCGGGCCCTTGTGCGTCCAAGGTTGGTGCGGTACCACTTGAGCTAAATCCCCAGGCCTGTTTAATCCATTTTTAATCTGTTACTAAGCAACAGAAGACTGAAAAGACGCAGTGGGGTTATTGCTTACAGAGTCAGATACTCCTGCAGTCAGCAAGCCTTTAGGTCTCCAGGACATGGAAAAGCTACACAGGAAAGGCCTTCCCATGACCACACCTGAGGGTCCTATCCTAGCTTCTCACTACTGTGTCCTCCGGGGCCTGTTCTAGCCACTGCCCGTGGCCACTGTCAGGCTCCCCTGTTCCCCAGCTCCAGTCATTGGATCCACCTCAGGTTAGAAGAGATGAGAAATGGCAAAAGAAAGTTGTTCTCAAAGCTTCAGTCTGAGTGGGAGAATAACCTGAGGGTGAGTCTGTAAGCCTGGGAGAAAATTAGACTGCATATAACTTTGTGATGTGATTTAAAAAAAATATGGTGAATGTCTGAATAGAACAAAATTTATTAGAATAAAAGACACATTGCCACTAACCCCCCCCCCCGAAAAATAGTCACCTCTGCTTCAGACACTCATCTCACTATTCTTGCCACTTTCTGAGGCAGTTCTGGAAGGTCTCTTTCAGGTTATTTGTACCACCCTCACCTCCCGATGTCCTGAATGGACTCAGAATGTCTGCCTGTCACGATCGTTCTGACTTTGGAGACCAGCCAGAAGTTGCATGGTGCCAGACTCAGTGAGTAGAGTGGACAAGGACACAGCAGCGTGTTTTCATGGGCCTTGCTTTCTGGTGGGTGGTTTTGGGTCAGAGCATTCATTGTATTTTTGATCATAGCTTATAAAGACATAAAAGGGTATATTCAAAACTGCTTCAGGAAGTGGAAAGATGAATGGGGTAACTGTGTTGGAAGTACAAGGGAGTGTTTTGAGTGCGATTCATGGCCATGTGCCTTTTACTGTAAAATTCTTTTAAAAAGTAAACATTCACCTTATTTTTTGATCACAACATGAAAAAGGAAAGAGGGGAACAAGAAGCAAAACTCTCCATCTGTCACCCTTACTATTTGCTGGATGTTACATTTCAGTCTACTGCGAAAAAGCAGAGCCCACTCCCCAAGCTACAGAATGACTAGGGATCCAGATCCCTTTTAACATGATATACACTGTACGACAAGCTTTTGTTTTAAAACTCCAGAATGATAGCAATGACGCAACATTTTAAAAGTGTTTACTCTGCATTAAAACATTCAGAACAATTTCCACCTCACCCTTGGCAGCTCCTCTCCCAGGAGAGTTATCCACTTGTTACTGGCGTGGTATCAATTCTCCATTAGCGCTTCGCAAACTGCCCCAGTCACAGATGTATCGTGTCAGACACCCGTGACTACTGGCAAACACCAGAGTCCAGGCCAAGGAGAACTGATGAAGACGTCAAAATGTTGAGGCTATGTCTACCATAAAAGAGGGTAATAGTTTTGTATGTAAACTTGATAGAAATTGGTGCAATTGGAAGTGGTTTCCAAGGTTGTATATCTATGGTCTTATTAGTAAAATATATACGAATGAAATCAGACTTGCTCTTTAGAAATGCCTTGGATACAATCTATGTGTTTCTGTTAGGTCCATTTCCTGAACCCAACCTTGGCAGAAAAGGCAGGGTAGTAAGGTATGATGAACAGATCAAACTTATATTTCTGTTCATCACATTGCTATCTGTACTCTCTAAAATTTGGACTTATTACCTCAATATTGATTTTAAATAAAAATGCTTTATCTACAGCAATATGTATGGGGTGCTGTGATACATTAAAGTATTGTTCTGCTATTGATAACTGAACAAAAATGTTTAAGTACAAAGTCTCTTTGCCAACAACCATCAAGCAAGGGTGTTAACAGGAATTTTTAAAAGTAATTCTAAAATATATGAAAATTGACTTGCAAGTAAGTTGTTTAAAAAAATGGAGTTGTAAAGAGTACAACTGACATTTTGGGTATGTGACCTGCTAAGTTCTCATAAAAAGTTTAATAAAAAGAACAGTACATAAAAGGGCTCTTTCTCACAATTTCTATATTTTCTCTCTTCTCACAAATGTTTCAGTCTGTCTGATGCGTACGTAAGTTCATGACTCCTATAAGTTATAGGATTAAGAGAAATTACTCTAGGATAATTCTGTTCAGCATGGCAAGAGTCCTCTCTAGGGACACAGGGACACAGGAAAAGGAGGATGGGAGTTTTAGGATAGAAGGAAGCTGCTAAGCAGGAGAGAGGAAAAGAAGTGCCAAGGGGACCAGCATGTCACTGCTTGACTGTGTCCACTACATTTATGCTCTGCACTTGTGACCCAATGCCTCATGTGTGACAGCTGGATCAGTTCCAAGACAGGATTCTTCTACAAGTGGCTTGTTTGTCACTCTGTTTGGCTTTGTCAGTTTGCTTCTTTGTTTAAGTGGTGTCCAGGGAAGCCATAACCACTAAGCTGAGTCTGGAGCAACCTGGGAGAGCAGGTTTGTATTTGGAAGTCCCTGTTTGATTGATGTTGGGTATTTAAGTTCACGAATCCAATACTCTCCTGTCTGCGTGTGGACAGCTGAGACTCTGGGCCCCAGCCCAGATTCTAGGGTTTCCCCAAACACTCAAACACCACACAAGTGATCCTGGAGAGTCTGGCAAAGGAATCTAGTGCTATCATAACAAGACCTTCCAAGTACATACACAGATTTGAAGGAAACCCTAAATCTTGGAAGGAAATTGACAGCCAGAAAAGGGGAACCCTCAGAGTGAAATGTGTTGGACCAGCTGCTAGAGAACAAATCCAGAAGACATATCTGGCTTATATCTTCCTATCTATTTTAATTCCACCTGATCCTTACTGCTTTTTTCCTCCTTTGGTCACTGATAACTTGCCAAGGTGAGGAAGAAAGCACAGCCTTGGAGGATACATGTTGCTGGGATCCTAACCTAACCTAAGGGGATGGTATCAGGAGATGAGGCCTTTGAGGGGTTAGGTCACAAATGGCACATTCTTAATGTGGAATTAGTGCTCTTATAAAATGGTGCTCAGAAAGCCCCTCTTTTCAGGGTGAGGATACAGCCCGAGGTAGAGCTCTGCACCTTGGGAGAAGGTCTTCACCAGCATGGGTCATGCCCATACTCGGATTTGGGATTTCCAGCCTCCAAAACAGAGGCAATAAGCTTCTATTGTTTCTAAGCCTCTCTGTCTACAGTACGTTCCTCCAGCACCTGAACTGAAACAGTGCTTTTTTCTCTGAGCCCCAGATGCTCAGAAAAGCCACGATCAGAAGACGACCTCCAGGGGTAGCCTTCTTCCCAGGACAGCCCCACAAGGCCACTACTGAGGCACATACATGTGCCTGAAATGTCAGCTGGTGGCTGCTTGGCTATATTAGGCAAGAGAAATTTAAATCCTAAAAACCTACCTTTTTGAAAAATTTTTAACAATACTACGTTTAAATATTATAAGAGTTAATGTTATCTGATCAGTGGCAAACTGTGACTTCTGTATGTGATTTTTACAAACCAAACACAGCATTTGACCAAGAGTTCAAACTAAGCTTCCAGAAGTGTTTTATGAAAGCCCCTGCCTTTGGTCTGTAATCATGAAGATTGATTCAGGGCATGGCGGCGAGTGGCCAAGCTTGGCCTACTTACCTCCTAACTGGAATTTTACCACTGGGGTTGGTCATAAATGCCAATTTCATCCAGCTGGAAAACAACAGTAACAGTGTTGCTTGAGTTTCTTGGGAAGAGCAACTTTAAAAGAAAGTTTATTCAAACAAGCATCCATGCTAAAAATCAGAGACAATGATGTGGTACAGAATGAATTCAGAACTCTCAGATTAATAAATAAAAATAGAGGACTGTCTGTTTAACGTGAATTTCAAATCAACGGCATAATATTTTTGTACAAATATGCCCTATGAAGTTATTGGAACAGACAATAAAATATCTGTTGCTTCTCTGAAATTTAAATTTAACTCAGAGTCCCATATTTTATCTGATAATTCTAGATGAACTAAAATTGGGTCCTCCCTTGATAACTGCTGTTTACTACCATACCAAGGTGACAGCAAATGCAAATGTACAGCGACATCAGCCAGCCATCTCCTAAGGATCTGTGATGATCAACCCTCTTCGCTCTCAGTGATACTTTGTAGACCAAAGGAGCTCCTCCCTTAACCCCCAGGGGTAAGACAAAGCCGTCACAGTGGCGGGAAACTGCCTTTGCTGGGCTTTCAGGGCACGTGAACTCACAGAACATTTATTGTCTTTGGAGTCATGAGCTCAGTGTTTCCAGCCAGTTACAATCTAATGATTTGCAAAATATGATTACTTAGTAAAGTTCTTGTCTTAAATCAAGTTTTCTAGTAGAAAAAGTGGCTACTTATTTTTATGTATGTTGGAGACAGAAGGAGTGAAAGGAGAACTGAGGGTGGGGGAAATGGTTAAACAAGCTTGTGATCGCAGCTAAAGCTGTAGCCTCAGTCTCCTCTTGTGTGATGGGGAGGGGCCTCCTTCCAGTTTCAGCCTGTCATGTGCTGAGCCCTCGGCCCTCCCCTCAGCCCCGAGGAGGAGAGGTGTGTCTCCTTTCCTATTTTGGAATGACAGTTCTCTGGAGAAATGGACAGATCTGAGCCCTTGGTGAGCAGCAGGTGGCCAAGTTACCAGCTCTGCAATGGGACCTGCACAGGGCACTGTAAGATCTGGCATCTGGATATGGACGCTTGGATCATGCAAGTCTAACCAGACCTTCTGAAAGCTTTTGATCCTTTGAGAGTTGGTACCTGAAGTCTTAACATGGAAAAAAAAAAAAAACCTCACAGATTCTTCTTAAACAAATTATACCACAGCAATTGGCAAGGAGAAGTCAAAGTGGCTCCACAACAAACAGGAATTTACAATGAGAAGGATAGTGAGAAAATCAGAGGGACACTGAAAAATCAGAATAATTGGTATTTCATAAAGAATGAGTAGAAGTTGTGATGTGACATCAGCCAGGTTTTCCTGAGGGCCCATGAGGTTCTTTTCAGTGTTATGTGACAATTTTCATTCTCAGATGAGGACAGAAAGGCCAAGAATTTACCTGATGCTGATAAGCTGGGATCCACAGTCCACTCTTACGTTTTCAGGAGGCAGGGAGGGCACATGCTTATGGAATGGGCTGCTGGCTCACGCCAGGCCTGGCTTTGAGATGAACACCACAGTTTCACCATGTGGTGCCACTGGGGCCAAGTTAAGGCACATCACAGCCCCGCCCACCTTCCCATAGATCCCTGCTTTTTACATAGGCTGACATTTGACTTTGGCTGGGATCTTGACTTGGAGGAACTATCATGTCAACTTGAGAGACCAGTTTGGGTAGAATTAAAACCTACCAATGTGGTATCTTTTGGATCCAAGACATAGTGAGCTGGAAAAGACCTTTGGATCCTTGATTCAATCTCAGAGTGACTGAATCCTTGATTTCTGAGCAACGAATACCATACCTGGTGCCATGGCTTCCTTTGGATATTTCTAGAAATGCTTCTCTTGGCTTCCCATTTTTTAATTTCATGCAGTAGGAGCTAAAGATACCCCAGCACCCAGCTATTAGTCTTAAATAGCTACTAATCAGAAGGCTCAGTTGGAGGACACCAAAGCCAATGCTCACAAACCATAGGATATTGACTAACCAAGCCATTGGCTTTTTGCCTCACATGAGTTTGTAGCTATGGGCTACGAAATTATGCACACTTAGGTGGTATAAAGAATACAAGTCTGTGCTGGCCAACTCATTCCCCAAGGTCAGAAGTATGGAAAGAAAACTAGCAGGGTATTGACCTGACCATTTACAGGTAACTTCATCTCCTCATTTGATCATGTGCTTGACAGTTCCCATGAACAAAAGGTAATACAAACAAAACTCACTGTTTCTTGAGGCATGTCATTGGACTGACATTGTTGGCTCTGAAGTTGTGTATGATCGATCTCAGGCCTTCCACCCATTGCTGAAAGAGAAAGAAAAATGTTTCAGTGAACCAATCTTCTGCAGCCAAATATGGTGTTTTTTATTAGACAGGCTGTCTCTATTTTGTGTAATGAAAATATAAGCTCTCCTTTTATCTCCTTCCTGCCACACAGGCATCCACATTATGCATGCTCATATTTTATTCTTTAATAAACAGCTTTCATCCTTTCTATGAAGATAAATGTGGCACCTATATTACCATAAAATACTAAGTTGCCACAGAGGAATGCTGTCCACTGATTGACATGGTGAGCCTTCTATTTGCAGCCTGTTTAAATGCAAGCCCTCTTTCAATTACTGGCAATCTCAGTTCTTTCTTAACACCATTATATAATCCATGATGGTATAGCCTTTCCACTCCCACTCTAGAGGGTGAGGGCATAATGGGTTTTTCAATTATGTCGTGTGATTGTTTCCATCTGGGTTTGTTACATATTTCACCTGTCTGAGTTTTCCAGCAAAGCCTTAAAGTGAAAGATGCCTTGATCTCCAGGGCACCTGGAGCAAGCAAGGATGTGCTCAGACAATTTCTGTATAAGGACTTGGAACTCAATAGTTCATGCCATCACTCCATGGATTTACAAGGAGAAGTGAAGGCTGACTGAACATGGCAGTGCAAGGCATTTTACTAGAAAAGGCTAGCCCGTGAACCAAGGCCAGTTCTGCTCCTGCATGCATTTACCAGTGCCAGCGAATGCCACAGAAGAACCAACTCCCAGTAAAATGCTTTGTTGCAAACAGAACTGTGAGACATGCATAAGCTGGTTCCTTATCTTCTTAGATTTATAACCTGACTGCTTAGGTTCCTGGCTCAGCGTGGGAAATGGAAAATATGTTGGCATTAGCACTGTTCACATGTAACTAAATAGTGTAAATACAAACTTCAGCATCTCATTTATAGTAATCACATATCATAGGCTCAAAAGCCAACGTAGGGCAGGTGGTTTCCATATTGAAGTTACATAATGAATATTTCCATTATCACAAAAGTTTCCATCATCACAGGATACAGTACTGTGCAATATTACCAGGTTTAACATGGTCAAGCAATTTAATGTTTACAAGGTGACAACTGAAACATAAGCATCTGTTTGTTTGCTTTTGCTCTCTTTTAACTTTGGTAAAATATATTTAATACTAAATGTTTCCTCTCAGCTCTTTCTAAGTCAACAGTCTAGTGGCCTTAAAAGTACATTCAGCTTGTTGTACAACTGTTACCACCATCCATCTCCACAGCTATTTTCATCTTGCAAAATTAAAACATTGTACCATTAGAAAGTCTCTCTCTTTCTCTCTCTCCTCTCTCTTTCTCTCTCCTCTCTCTTTCTCTCTCCCTCCTTTATCTCTCTCCTTCTCTCTCTCTTTCCAGCCTTTGGTAATCACCATTCCATGGTATATATATATAAAGATTCTGAGCTCTAAATACCTGCAATGAAGAGAATCACTTTCCAAGTGGCTTATGTCTCTTAGCATACTGTCCTCGAGGTTCATCTGTATTTTAGCATGTGTCAGAATTCCTTTCCTGGTAAAGGCTGAATAATATTCCATCATATGTATATTCTACATTTTGTTCTTCCATTCTTCTTCCAGTGCAAATTTGGGCAGCTTCTACTCTGTGACTGAGTTGTGAGTAACGCTGTTATAAACAATTGGTCTACAAATAATCCCTAGCTCATGCTGAAAATTCTTCTGGATACATACTTAAAAATGGAATTGCAGAATCATAGGGTAATTCTATTTTTATGTCTTTATGGAACCACCATACTGTTTTCCACATCCGTTGTGCCACTTTATAATTCCAACAACAGCGTGAGAGGTTTCTAATTTTCCCACATGCTCACCAACACGTGCTGAATTCTGCGTTTGTTGATGGGAGCCCTTCTGGTGGATACGAATCAGTGGTTATCACCTCTTTATGCTCCAGTCATTCCTAACAGCTTTCTGAGGGAAGACCATGGAGCTCTAAAAGTATATTTCCTTTTGCTACTAGCAAAGGTCATTTTGTGGGAATAGTAAATAGCATCAAAAGCCTCAGCCAGTGGGATGGTGAAGTTTGGATTCTGAGGGAGGAGGGAGAAACAAAATAGTAGCATTCAAGAAAAGCCTTGCTTATTTTTCATCAGCAGACCTCTCTCTTCCTCTGTTAGACTAAATATGGACAGCAACTCCCTGGAGATTAGCAAATATCCTGTTACTGGCCTAAGAAACCACAGGCCCACACAAGTTTCCCAAGAGCAGACACAAGAAGCACAAATAATTTGGTTGGCATTAACGTGGAAGTATTTTCTCAACCTGAAGGTTTCTGACATGTTCCAAAACAGAAAACAAAGTCCATCATTTCCTAAGGCAAATAAGCTGACTATTTATCAGGAAGGTTCACTTACTGAAAGGTTTCTAGAAATAAATTCCAGAGACAGTGTAATTGGCTGAAACAGTGTTCATCCATCTTTTGAAAATGTAACTCTGGGGAAGGATCTTTTTTATTAGAACAGACCTTTGTGGTCCTCACTCCAGGAACAGGAGGATTTAGTTAGTAGCAAATGCCACCAAGACCTCAGAGCTCTTAAAGGGCACTGAGAGGGGGAAGTAGTTAGTTCTTTCTCCTTAGGATGATGAAAGCAAGGTCAAGGGTCTTATCCAAGGTCACAGAGCAGCTGGTGCAGAATTCAGAGCTGTTGGGTTAATTAACTCCTTATGTTTTCCTGTTGGGGATACTTCTGCCCAGTGACTTGGCCATACTTCTCCCTCTACAACA
>PVIC010013032.1:0-38723 GCA_004025085.1 Thryonomys swinderianus
TATGAGAAACCTAAAGCTAAATAAATAAATGGATGAGTAAAATAGAGATAATAGGAAACTAGATGTTACACATTTAGCGATGAGGATAGAGACTGAGTTGAGGGCAGAGGAAAGAAAGAAAGGAATAAAAGATCAAAAATAAACAAGATATGGCCAGTTGTGGTGGCTCATGCCTGAAATCCCAGCACTTGGGAGGCAGAGGCAGGAGGATTGCTGAGTTCCAGACTTGCCTGGGCTACACAGTGAGCTCAGGGCCAGCCTGAGCTATGAAGTGAGACCCTGTCTCAAAAAAAAAAGCAAACAAATAAACAAAGATATGGTACATGTATGTACCAATCTCCAAAGTGAACAATATTTTTCTTAGTCTATAAAAGAAATTCAACAACCAGCTGTTTCCTTGCCTAAGTGAGTAAACAATATGTAGTCAGGTCTCCAAGAAAGAGGAGTGACCAGCCTGTGAATTTATGAAAACATACTCAATGGCAGGAGTTTTGCTCAGTTGGTTCTTTAATAAATCTCCCTTACTTCTTGGGATCACAAGTTCAAGGATAGTCTAGGCATCTGAGACTGTCTCCAGATGAACACAATTTTAAAAAGGCTCGGTATGTATCTCAGGAGTAGTGTGGTGCTGTAACATGTGAGTCCCTGGGTTCAATCTCAGGTATCACAGAAACTAAATGCTTGCACATTTAATTCTTTCATAATTAAAACTTCCCATCTTAAGTAAAATATCCTGTATTTTTTCCATAGTAGACTGGGTACAACCTGCTTAAATATCTGATGCCTGTGGTTTGAACTGCAAGAAAACCATGAGCTTTTCTTCTTTTGCACTAGTTGTCATGGGAAATGCTATATAGATTGTGAATAAATTGCTATATTGTCTAATTAGATGGTCTTATTACATAATTTTGTTAACCTCTGACCTTCCGGTTTTCATCTGAAATGCTGGAGTTGGAGCAACTAGTCTCTAAAGTTATTTTTAGTTGTAATATTCTGACTTTGCTTTGTTTGATGTTGGAGGACAATAAATATGAGATGTAAATCTAAAAGAACATACAACTGAAATAAATACATTTTTATACATGAGGCCTTGAGATAAATTTAAGCACTAACATGCCTGCCACACAAGAAATGTTGAATTATTATTTAGATCAGAGACAAAATTATATCACGTGGTAATATGTATCCATGTAAAGGAGAGCAAAGTCCCCAAAACAGTAACTACACAGGGGAAAAAATTGCTCAGAAGTTTCTTATTATTTCAATCACTTTAAATACAATAAAATCTTCAAGAAAAATACTAATTTGATGTCTGGCTTCTGACACACCATATTGAAACTGATGACAATAGTTCAAAATTCAGGAAGAAGAAAGAAAAATAAACTACTATGAAATTCTTGTGATGGGTAGGCAGTAGTATAATAAATATGAGATCCCAAAAGTATGATAGGCATCACGAAATAGGAAGAAAATGCTCAAAGAGAAAGAGGAACTAGGGGGCAAGGGAAAAAGAAAGAAAGGAGAGAGAAAATTTGATGGCAAAAGGAAAAAACCTGAAACAATTCTTAAGTATATAGAGGGGTCGGGAGCTGAATGGAGGTTAGAGAATGCAAAAAGTATGAATAAATATAGATCATGTAGAGATACCAATTTCCAATGAGGAATGCGATCATAACATATTCCTAAAATGTACCAATAGACTCAATTTATTAACAAATAAAAATATAGCTAAAATACGTATTGTAAACCCTGAAGCAACTAGCAATTTATGAGTGATAGCTAAGAAGATAACAAAGGAGACAAACCAGAATCATAAATAGAAGTACTTTTTATAATATGTGTTTTGTCTTTAATAAGTATCACAAGATTGCATTTTAGGCTCCAGAAGTCCACACTATCGAAGAAAGAAGCGCCCTGTTTGAAGAAAGCATAGAAAAAGCTCTACCTAAAATGTTTCCATATGAAGTATGAGGTTTGAATCTGCACAAGCCTTTGGATCGTGTCTCATTTCCAGCATGCGCTTCAGGCAGAGGGCCACATGTCTTCCAGAAAAGGAGCTTCCTTCAAGCGAAATCTATCATAACCACCAGCCTGAGTCCATTACAATAAATATACATTTTAGAAAAATAGTATAATCCAAGAAACAAAGAGTCGATGCCACCTACCGACAGGTGCCAATCGGTTCTTGGAAGATAAGACACGGAAGAATGCCAACTGAGACAACGGAGCGAAGGTATCAATTTAGGGCGTTGACAGTGAGATTCATTTGCCTGCTGAGAATCACAAGGAAAAATGCAAGTAAGGAATCGAACAGAAATCTGAAGCCTTTTAGAAGTATGATTAGTCCCTATGTGTAATGGGGGACAGCTCCTGTCTCCTATCCTTTCTTGAAAAATACCTGACTGCTAGGTGTACATTCTCTAGTCAAAACAAGAAAGGAAATAAAAAAGATATTTTCCTGGTTTTCTCTAGAGCTGAAAGGTATCATTAAAGGAAGAAAAGGTAAATGATGTGTGAGTCATCTCCAATAAAACCTTTCTTAATCTGATGTTTGAGGAAGGTTGCTTCCACTATGTTGATGAACTGAGTCAATTCATGCTAAAGCAAAGCTGACAAGTAAGTACCCAAATCTACAGTGTTCCCGGTGTGCCTTTGTGCTGCTCAGGTGTCAAATGTGCAAGACAACCACAGACAACCAGGCTTTTGAGGAAATAACCCACAAAAACAGAAGAGCTAATCGACAAGGGAATGGGTAACTCAAGATCAGAACTTCTAAGTGTCTAGCTGATATTTACATAAACATTCAAGGAAATTTTATTTTTGTAACCAGAATGCTATTAAAAGTGAATAAGAAAGCTTCCATACATTTGAAACGTCTTTCCTGAAACTTAAATCAGTACAAAGTTTGGAGGAAAATGTTTAAAAACCCTGAAAACTCCCAAAATGTAGAACAAGAAAAGATAAAAAGTCAAAAATTATGGAAAAAAAGTAAGATATCCATTTAAGATTAATTCAGTAGTTTGTGAAGAAAGTAATGAAGAAAAGGAGAGAAGCTGTCAATGTGCCTGAAAGCAAATGATGGAAGGATTGGAAAATTATCAGAAGTTGGGCTGGTTGCTTGGACACTGAGGTCAGGCAAGATCGTCACTCTGTCTAGACTAGAGAGTGCCCCTTTTTCACAGTATGACAGGGATGGGAGTTTGTATTTTTCAAATTATTTTGGATTTATTATAACTGACCTTTTAAGTTCAAGAATTTATTTTTGTATATGACTTGTACTCTAACATTTTGGCCATTATTTTAAGGTTATGGTACATAGTGTATAACTGATGTTATTCTTTAATTAATTTGTTGTGGAATTTAACTTTACTTTTTAATAGAAGTAAGAAGACTTTTTTTCCTTTGAGATAGGGTCTCGCTTTGTAGTTCAGGCTGGCCCTGAGCTCACTGTGTAGCCCAGGCAAGCTTCGAACTCAGCAACCCTCCTGCCTCTGCCTCCTGAATGCTGGGATTACAAGTGTGAGCCATCATCCCTGGCATTGTGGTATGTGGTACTGATTGCCCATAGGCCTGAGTCACCATGCCCTGTATTGTTGTATGTGGTTACCTGGGATTGAACCAGGGACCTTGTGCTTGCTAGGCAGATGCTAGACTCACTGAGCTAAATCTCTGGCCCATGAAGTAAGACTTTTTAAAAAATACTTTCTATATTAATACTTACTTGTATTATATTGAAATAAAATTTTATATTAAAACAGAATTCAAGAATTTTACAAAATAAAATATTACTGTTATAATAATTAGTACCATTTTAACTTTTAAATCATTGGACCACTGATAAAAATTCTTTTGTAATACAAAAATTCATTACTTGAGAACTGAGTATCCCAAATCTTACTCAAATGAGTATGCTATAGTACTTTTTAGAAAATGCTTCATTGAAAGCATGCATTTCAAGGTTCACTGCCCAGGCTAATCAGCTGTGTAAACAGGATACACTTGATACATGGTTGAAATTCTACTTTTTTTTTGATCAATCACCTTCTACTATCTCTGGATTCATTTAGAAACAAATTAAATTTACTATAGTACAAACGATTGAGTTTTAGGCACATTTTTCTAGTAAATAATATGATTATTCCTGTGAAGAGTGATTCACAAAGACATCCATATTAATCATTCCATAATACCATTATTATATTTTATCCCAAATTTTAAAAAGAAATCAATTAAAGAGAGGATCGAAAATGGCATCCAACTAATTTTTTCCCAACACAAAATTATGTTTTTTGGATAGAGAAGAGTTGAGCTCAGGTAATAAAATTCGTGTTAGAAATCAAGAAATTAATTAAGGTTCAAATTAGTGATATTCATTCTTAATGGTAAATACAAAATGAGAGTTCTTTCCTACTACAAGAGTATCTTTGCTGATAAATTTTTCATACTTTTTGACTATCTTATGAACTGTACCGAGGAAAGGTACACATTCATAACAGAAAATAAGTCTTTCAAGAGAAACACAATCTTGAGGAATGAACTAATCCTGCGTACATAAGGTGCCAAGTACAGAGTGAAAGCAATTAGTGAAATTGAATGTATTCTTTAGTTATTTAAATCAGCTAAGTGAGAATGTATGTTCTCACGTGATTTCATGAAGTCATTCTATTTTGTAATCTTGTTACAGTATCACCAAAGGCTATTTTATTTTCTGTCTTATTTTCTACATTTTTTTTTTTTTTTGGTTTAGAAATCCTTTTAAGAAAAAAAAAATCTTGCTGAAATGGAAGTGAATACATTTAATGCGGTATAATCAGCTCCTAAATCTACTTAACTGGAGCCCCATCATGCATTTAGTATGTTGAATGAATGGCACAAATGGGAAACGTATTATAATGAGGACGGGGTGCATTTTGTGAGATGAAAACTTCACTTTACTGAAGTGTTTTTAAGCATCTGAGTCTGTATTTTAATTTGCATACCTCTTTATTTGCATGTGACCTAGACACCTGCATTATTTTTGTTGAGAATTCCACTTTTATGATGCTTTCGATCACTTCATTACCACCTCACGATGACAAAATGCATTTGTTTTGGGCATGGATCTTTGAGGGGATTCTCGTGTAATTATTTTTAACTTTTTACTCATCTTTATTTAAATGACTACACGTGTTTTACTTGTACTACAGAGCTACTTTGCTGTCATTAGGACTATTTCTCACCAGTTTTTTAAAAACTAGATGTAGTTTTGGGGATGTGGATATTTTCTGAAAATAGAATTTAATGATATGCTATTGTAACTGGTCACATAAACATAAAGTCCCTCCCCTTTGGGTCTGAATCATGTTTTGCTGCCTTTATGATCTTGAAGAAATAAATAACCCTAAGTCAAACCTGTCCTAAATCAAGCTTATCACGTTCCTGCCGCAAAACAGTGCATCGTTCTAAATGCCACGCTTGGTTCTTACTTTCCCCCAACTTGAAAATCTGGGTGATGCACCCACTTCTTTCCTTCCTGGCCTCTTGTATGACAATGTCTGTAGGCTCAGTGGAGTTGGCCTTTTAAACCAGACTGAGTCCATTTCTTTTCCAGCCCTCTAGTTATTGCCTTATGTCAGATGACCACCATGCCTCTTCTGGATTTTTTCACCTTCCCATCTTTTTTTCTTTTGAATACAGTAATTTTCCAAGAATTAAAATCTAAATATTACACCACTTCACTCAACATGCAGGATGTACAATATCCAAATAAACAATAAGATAAGCATTAAACACTTCATACGTGTATCACATCTCCACTATTTTGACCCTGATTACCTCTTCATCTTCCCAGTTCTCATTGAACTCTCTTTTATTACTCTGACCATGTGGAATTCCCTCTTATGTATTAGTCTATTGATTTTTCACATACTCCTGTTTATGTATGTTCTGTATTGTGCCTTGAATCCCCATTTTCTTTCTTCTATCTTCCTTCCTTCCTTTTTCTTTTTCTCTTTCTTTCTTTTCTTTCTTTCTTTTCCTTCCCTCTTTCCCTCTTTCCCTCTTTCTTTCTTTCTTTCTTTCTTTCTTTCTTTCTTTCTTTCTTTCTTTCTTTCTTTCTTTCTTTCTTTCTTTCTTTCTTTCTTTCTTTCTTTCTTTCTTTCTTTCTTTCTTATTTTTTCTTTCTCTTTCTCTCTGTAGTTCAGGCTGGCCCTGAATTTACTATGTAGCCCAGGCAAGCCTCAAACTCACAGTAATCCTTCTGCTTCTGCCTCTTGAGTGCTGGGATTACAGGAGTGAGCCACCATGCCCGACATTGTGGTGTGTGGTACCAGAAATAGAACATCGAATTTGGGACCTTGCACTTGACAGGCAGACTTTGGAACCACTGAGCTAAATCCCCAACCCACTTGAATTCCCATTTTCTGAGCACACGGCTTGATATGTATAGATTAACGGGTTTCAAGATGTAGTTGATGACGTAGGATCTATGTTCCGGTCCTTCCATATATTATACATGAAATCTTGCCCAAACTAGTTAGTTTCCTAAAGGATAATTTTCTCAAATGGAAAATGGTAGAAGTAGTATTGTCTACCTCCTTGGCTCTTATAAAGTCTGTGTTTTAAAAGAGTGGAGTACCGAGCTTCTATTGTAGATAAATTGTGGCAAGGAATAAATGTTATCAATGCAAATAATTAGGAATAAAAATGTCTCAGTTATGAAGGAGAATTAAAGCTTCCAAGGACATATCATATAGACTCCCTAGAGTTATACTTGATAACTACAGTAAAGAGAAAACATTATCCTTTTTCCCATTATACCTTAAGTAATCGTGTAATTTATAATTCAGATATATGTGATTACATATGTCTCACTTTTTTTTTCCTAAAGGTGTTCAGGAAAGGATTGAGAAATCGCAGTCTCCAAGAACATATCAACTGCCAGCGATTACTTAATCGATTAATAAGTCATAAACTCCCAAGGCTTGCTGTCTTGGGCTCGGCAGAAGAGTCACCTGCAATTTCCTCCCTTTGAGGGTGAGCTTTGCAGAACACACCTCCTGAGAGGCACAGGGTGCAACCGTATCTTTAGTCCAGAAAAACTCCTGCTATTTCCACAGTCTGCTTTTAGCCTCTTCTGTTATTTTTACTTTGCCTCTGGGTTCAGACTTCAGGGCCTGCCTGGAGGGTAGCAGGGGTGGCCAGGAGGAGGCCCTGATTTAACAAGCCCTTTAAACAGCCCCTCCAGGCCTTACCCAAAGGGCTGAGTGCCTCCTCCTGCTCCTCCTCTCCTTTCTGCCACCCTCTGCAGGCGGCTCGTGTTCTCACTTTCTTTGTGGTCTGAGCTACCTTTGCTATGGAAGCGACCTTTCACCCTGAGTCCCAGAACAGCCATCAGAGCCTCTTTCTCGACAGGCCAGAGAGCAGGAGAAAAATCTCTGCTCTGGCGCTGTTTGAAATAAGTAATTATTGCGGTTCCCAGAAGTGGATGGTGAAAAGGTGAGTTGAGGAGGCTGCACTGGAGGATGCCTAGGTCCCTTTGCCCTGGAATCTAATGGAGCTACATTGAGAGGCATTTCATTTTAAAATCTGACATGGAGAAAAGTAAACAAAGAAATAGAAGAAAAATGAGAAGCACACACAAGCTCTCCAACAGTCTGTCTGGCACAGTGAGAGACAAGAACTTAATTTCTTCCCTGGGATCTATCCTGGTGGCTATCCACACGCCTCCTCCTCTGAGCTGCCTCCCTACTTCTTAGCCTCCAGGTAGGCATCGTGATTTTAAGGGACAGTGGAATTTAGGAGCTCTACCCACAATGCCTAGCGCCAGTTCCTGAAAGTCCTAGTGTCCCCTGAGGTGCCTTTGTGGCCCCAGATAGCAGACTTGTACAGTGAGGGATGATGTCCGAGCCTTAGGCCAGGCAGCTTCCACCAGAGCTTTACGTTTGTCATCCATTTGCCCCGCACACGTTTACAGAACCCTTCCTTCTGCTGGGAACTGAGCTGGCCGTGGGCACTGACGGACATGACAAGACCTACCCGGACTCTACACCCGGGACCGGAACTGGGGAAGCAGGAGGAGGGGAGGCAGGTGGTGGCTTTAGCTGGGAAGGAAAAGGGACAAGATGGTTTCAGTGACATCGTGAGCAGTCAGTGCTGTGACAATTAAAACCACTTTAAAAGAGTGATTTGAGAGAATGCCTTCAATAGAATGTGACACCGGATTCTCAGTGATAGCTTTCCAGGTAGACTGTCTAACCTTTAGCATGGACTAAGCCAACAAAGAAGGTGCCATCTTCAAAAACCAAGAGGATGAAGAGTGTGTTGGGGAAGAGGCAGGAACCAGGTTCCCTGGGCCTGGCAGAGTAGAACATGGAGTTGACGTATTATTCTGACACAGGATTGAATATTTTGAAAATGTAGGAACTAGAGTTCAGAATAACTCGTTCAGAATCACCCATCCACTAAAGCAGGGAAATGCCCTTCTAGGCTATGTGCAAACTGGGCTGTTTATACCTTTTAACTTTGTCTGAGAGAAACTATCAAGAACTGGCACTCTCCCGGTTCCTAGCGGTGTTCAGGTATCACATGGGGTGTATCCTGTGAAAGGCTCTAAACTCTAATGCTTAAAAACGGTTATTTGGGGATAATGATGCTTACCACTTTCAACACAGCATAATAAAGATTAATTGGTGGATTTTTGTAAAGCACTTTGAGGAGAAGTGATTTGGGCGTAATCACAGTCTTACCTCTCCTCGACCTTTAGCATCCTTTTTATTTAGTATTGATTCTGCGTTATTGACCAGTTTGATGGCCATTAATCAGGCTGGCTCAGGTTTTAATGTTTCCAAATTCATTTCTGCAAGTTGGTGATATAAGTTATTTTTGTCATAATACACCCACATTACCAATTCTCATTTTAACTGAGAATTTGAAAGGGTGAATTAATTCAACCTTCAGTGACAGTTTTTAAAATACTTTTATTATAGCCATTAACACATAGTAAGCTAATTTATTATGGATGTGTCACCCAAGGCTTCTCTATTTGAACTCTTTAGAGTGAGGATTATAATTTCTCAGTTATCCCAAATTAAATGGGTGCAGTAAGTGTCAAACTCGATACTAAACATCTATACAGACTAAGCAGTGACTGAATGGAAGACACTGTGTACCATAATTTAATGTACTTTATTGAGGTTTGATTTTGGAACAGACACGTAGATATCATTAGAAATAAGTTGGCATTTTAGTTGGTTAAATCAGTTTCTTTCTTTCTTATTCCATCTATTTGAATTCGAAAGCTACTATGAAATTCTTTGCCTCACCCCTGCCCCCCAGTTCTCAGCATCCCTGCTTTTGCTAGGACCCAGATAGCTGCAATGGAAGTGTCCTCCATATTTGGCTGTATTTCCTCTCTGGGGGAGGACATGGTCCTAGAGATCTAGGATGAGTAACAGTGGTGGGCATAAGACTTCGCGGAGTAATTATGGGAGACACTGTCATTACTCCAGACCTGCAGCTGCACGCACTGAGCCCAAGAAGTACTGAGCACCTTGATTAGCACCTATAGGCAATAAACACAAGTTCCTGGACCCAAACACAGGTTTTGACTGGCTCCAACTGTTGTAGCTTTCAGCTTCAATATTGCTTCTTCCAAGGTTGGTAATTAATCATCCTTTCCTCCTCCCCAGTCAGAGAATACATTCAGCACACATTGAATTGATACCAACAACGCTGGGATTTTATAGATCATTGGCACTCGTTTTCATTTTACTCCATGGCTTTCCCATCAGTGCAAACAGAGCAGATCCCTAGAGAGCTCCTGTGCTTGGCTCAGAGAGCCTCTGGATGGGCAGGAGGAATGAAGCAGAACTGGGCATCACCAGAGGAAGCAGATGTGTTCACATCTCTACATTCAAGGCAGATGCTAGGAAAGAACAGGCTTGTGCAGAGAAATTCAGAAGAGAAAGCATTAGGCTCCAGCCTTAGAGAGACACAGGTTCCCACTCTCATTCAATGGGCTGTTAGTGCCAAGTCTTGGGTGCTGTGCAGTGCTCAGTGCCACTGCAGAGGATCCACATCCCTGCAGTCAGCACATATAAGAGGATGTGAGAATCTCTGTAAATGTAAGTTCTCTGTCTTATACTTGAAAGCCAGGGTCCATCTGAGAAAAGCCTGTTCATCTTGATTGTGCCCTTTTCTTATCTGTGGATCTCCTTTCACCATCTCTTCCTGCCGTTGATTCCCAGTCCATATGGTGTTCTGTCCCCAGCCTCAGCAATATCTTGATGTCTCTTTATGTTGCTACAGGAGAAAATGCAAACAAGAACGGAGCTGATATGTGTTGTAACTTGTTTGATTTGACGTAGATTTTACATTGTCCTAAGGTCTATGCCAGTATTTGGGGCACTAAGAAGACAGTTCAAGGTGGTGGGAATACTAAAACTATTCTAAACGAATATGTATTTTAACCCACTGTCAAGGAGAATGAATAATACAGATGCCACTTTCCTCTATTTCATTGTTAGAGTGACTTGAACTGCTGCACACACACCCCCATCCAGCTCAAGAACTGCCTAGCAGATTGTTAAGGGTGCTTCGGGGTTGCTGCAGATGGCGCCTCCTACAGCCTGTTCCTCAGTCCTCGTTTACTCTGCCAGTCGCCTTGGTCATGAACTTCTAATAGCTCATTTAGAAAAGAGCGAACCACAGGGCCTCTCTGTTCACAGTTTATTCGCCTTCAGCAGCCAATATTCTATCTTCATGGTATGACAGTATAAGAGAGGAGCCAGCTGCTGGTTCTTCCAACCTCAATTCCAATGTTCGTGTGTGTGTGTGTGTGTGTGTGTGTGTGTGTGTGTGTGTGTGAAAGCATTAAATGATCAGACCAGGGACTTGCTATCAAGCACCCAAGGCCGCAGTAGCTATTGTCATATATCCTAGTTTAATATCCTAAAAAACCTGCTATGGTTGTGCCAAGGGAATTCAGATGAAATGCCTAAAAGTGGTTGTTATGTTTCCAGGTAACTGTTATCACCATATGTGCTACCAATGAAATAATGGGTTTCCAATGTACCCTTTTATACAGTATGTAAATCTCCAGAGTTCTTGAGGACCCATAACAGTCTCTGTTTAAAAGCCTTTTGGGCAAATATGTTCGTATTGCTCAGATATGTTTCATGATCCTGATAATTACAATTTTTCTCCTTCCTCTTCCGTTTTATTTTTTTCCTCCTTCTTGAAAAAACAGGAGGATTTTTAAGGATAATAATGCAGTAACTACTCCTTGTAGTATACCCCCTTCCAAATGTTTGATATCTTATGGGAAAAAAGAAATATTTTGCCATTTAAATAGTAACTGGAATGTTATTTTCTATTCAAATAGTGTTATTTCAAATTTTAGGTCACATTTTTTTTGCATCTGACAGAGAACTTGAGCCTCTGTCTGATTTTCCAGAGCAAAACTATGATAAAAAAGAGCAAAATTTCTGTGTAACTGTGGACACTGTGAGGTAATATGATGAAAAAATTACTGATATTTCAGCTACAAACATGATTAGGTAATTCTAAAATTATTGAGATCCAGGAAAAGAGTGGGATGGAAATAGGGATAGCAAAAAGAGGAGAGAAAGGATGGAAAAGGAGAGGTAGATAGCGAAAGAGAAAGAAATGGAAACAGACAGGAACTGACATTTCATAGCATATTATAAAGAACTTAAAAATTTTTAAAAAGTGCATTGACATTTCATGGTCCCCTATGAGGTGTCATTGAAGGTACTACCATGATTTAACTCCGTGTTTGACTGATGTTATTATGAGCAGTATACTCTCCGTGAAGGTTTTGCTCACGACAAAGTGAACACCTAAGAAACTCATTCACCACCTGGAGTTTAATCTCTCTTGGAAACTGACATGGAGGAGGATGAAACACAGAATAAGAATTCATAAATAGGAAGACAGAACTAACAGTATGGTGTACTGTATTTTGGATGGAAATACCATTCTATTTTAGATTTAATAAAATTTGAGGTTAAATAGTAAATGTAAGAAAATTTAGTACTTAAATATATTTTAATTAATAAATTTCATAAATTGATAAATATCTAATCTCACAGAAAATGTTTCTTGCTGTCACCACTGAGGATATAATGTAAAATCATTACTGCAGTGTAATTAAAATTATTACTATGATACAGACAAATCCAAATTATTTTTAAGCTACACAGTCCCTATCTTAAATCAATTCTGGCATATTTGTTGATGCATCATTACAGTTTATCAGAGAAATAAAATTAGTCCAAAATTTTGTCCATCAAACAAAATGTCTATGACATTTTAACATATGACCATGAAGCTGGCCAAGTTTGAACTGTTTTTCACTCGTGTTTCTTTTTGTCTTGCATGATATTTCTAGAATCTTTGTCCAAGAGGTTTTTTTTTTAAATGCTTTTGTAGAAAAGAGAAATAGAAAATAGTTCATGATGAAAGGGTATGGTTGAATTAATCTCAGAAAAATATTAAAATTAAGAAAAAACAGTGAAGCTCATTTTCCTAAACATCTTTTTCTTTCTTTCTTTTTCTTTTTTCTTTTCTTTGTTACATGTGGCATCATTTTATATATGCTGTTTCTGTCCAAGCTACAGTATGGCGGTGACTACTGTAGGACATAATAGGAAGGTCAAATTCTTGTCTAGACACTGTCTTTGATAACAATAAGCATTTTCAGATACCCAGGGAAAGCATATCCCTTTCTAAAAGGTAACTAGATAAGATGATGTGTTCTTATATTACCGATAATTGGCTTTAGAATCCAAAGTAGAACACTCTTTTCCTTAACTAACTTGTACATCAGAATGGGGACCACCTGCTTTTTCACAAATTAAAGGGAAAAATGAATAATTCTGGCTTTTAACAAAGTGATATATTCTTAGAGACTACATCATTATCCTGTTAGGCAGTGGATGATTTTTTTAATGCCCTCTTTTTATATATTTTATGCCTCTATGTGGATTACATAGTATCACACTGTGTTTTCTCTCTTTTTGCCTAACACCCTTTTGAAATTTTTGATTTTTGTGATTTCTGATGAGGTTTTGTAGCCATTTGTTCTTACCTACACTTCTATTATCAAGCATACATAAAGGGCATATAACAAAGTGCGGCAAACATACGTCTCCTTTGCAGTTTCTCTTTAGAGCAAGGGTGAGTTTTGTCATTGTGAATAGAATTCAGCCTGCAAAAGCGTGGTGCAGGTTGCTGAATTCAAACCTTCAGGTTACAGCGCAAAAATATCACGACAAAAGAATACGTTCCGTCTTGTTTTTTGATGAGCACAGCACAAAGTAGAAAATGTTCCCTTTTAGCACTGCCTGCCAAATTTCCAAACTGGCGCCCTAATTACACCCTTGCAACAGGAAGCCTTGTCCATTTGCATGTCAGTGGAGAGTGAATCTTGCATCTGACTGGAAGCTTGGCAATGTCAGGTGAACCAGGAAGGCAGGTAAATGATTCTTTGTTTTATAAGGTCACCAGCCCCCAGCATTCTGGAATGGAAATGTTCAAACATATGCCAAAATGTAGAAATATTTTTTTCCTTGAGCATCTTTATACCTCCCCCCCAAGATTCTTCCATTATGCTTTATCACATATGTACCCTTCACCCATCCCTCTACTTCTGGTCAGTCCATCTTATTTTTGCAATGCATTTCACAGTGAATTTTAGCATATTTCCTCTAAATACTTTAGTCTGCTGTAATGGTTTTGATGAAGAAAATGGATGCATTTCTGCCCAACCAACTTTGAAAGAGCAATTTTAGAGAAGTGAATAAAAGTAAAGGAAATTATCTTTCCAGGAACAAAGAGCTGAAGAAAAATAAGTTGTGAAACACCACCAGGGTCATTTTACAGCACACTATTCCAGTCTTGTTGGAATTGAAATCAATATGCTTCCTTTTTTGCTCTCAGTAGCAGGAGAGAATTGCTCATCATCAGATTTCTGTGGCATTCTTCAGGATCAGTGGCACGTTAGTATTAATGTGGTACCAAGCGATGTTTAAAATATGAGAATTGCTGGTAGATTTTGTTGTTATACTGCTAAGCAGATGGTGGCAGCCAATTTTACTAATATGTGCTGGTAAAATCAAATAGTACAGTTGAGACAATTTAGGCTTAGAATCGGAAAAAAGAGTCTTCCTTTCATTATGCCACTGTTTCACTAAAATGAGGAGCATTAAAACATGTAACAGAGAAATGGAGACATGCTTGCATCTCTGCACATTATGATGTTGTCCTTCAGCTGTGCAGTGGCTTATTCATACATGGTAGAAAATAGTTGAGTAAGTTTTTAAGCCATTTTGGGGTACGGGGAGGAAGTAGAACAAGGAGTTCTGCCCAGATGTTAGAATAATCCATTGAATAGAAGTTCTTAAATTGGAAACAATAAATTCTATAGGGCAGCCCTCAATCTGCCACACACATGGAATTAGAGATGATTTAGCTTGAAGGTGCTTCATGTTTCAATAA
The DNA here is from genome assembly GCA_004025085.1 of Thryonomys swinderianus. NCBI lineage: Eukaryota > Metazoa > Chordata > Mammalia > Rodentia > Thryonomyidae > Thryonomys > Thryonomys swinderianus. The sequence continues at coordinate 14,500 of PVIC010013032.1, forward strand.
CTCTGGAATTCAAATTCTGAGGTGGGACAGTGCATCGTAAATGTTTTTATTGAACAGTCTGTGTGTAGAGGAGACAGTTTGGTGCCGGGAGGTACAAGGGTAGGACCATGCAAAACAACTATGGAAAATCAAGAAAGGTGGACTGGGCTTGTTCCAAGGGTCGCATGAAGGCACAAGGCTTGAAATTTCACCAAGGTGAGTCAGAAAAGTTATATTGCTAGAGAAGAGAGTTGTTTATGGTAAGTGAAGTGTGGGGCTTAGTCTATATGATCTTCCAGAGCTGACACTTCTCACCCTTACTTTTCCATAGAAAATGGATTAATCTGCACTTAAAGTCTGGATCAGGACCTACCCCCTTTCCCAACCCTCCTCAATCCTTTCATCGATCCATCCATGTGAGTCTTGTGATGTACCTCACCCCACTAGAAAGCTCACTTTGGGGCATCTGGAAGTAACTCCAAGGACCATGGGAATACCTTCGGGATCATTCTTATCAAAAAGAAAGGTATTACAAAATCTGTCAACTAATTGGGCAGAAAGCCTGAAGTGATTCTCTTTAGATCATTTTGCAAAACAATTGAAATCATTGGACTTTACCTTGATTTCTAGTCCAGTGTTGCTGGGGAAGAAGTGAGAAAGGGATAGAAATGGAGCGAATAGGCGAGACCATAGCAGGAAGAGTGAGAGGGAAGGAGGAAGAGAAAGTCATAAGAAATTAAAGTATAAGTAAAACATGTTCCAGGCTTATCAATATTGTTTTGGTTCTTTTTTTTTTAACTTTTTAAATAACACACACACACACACACACACTATCCATTTTTTTTTCTGGAAAAACTATATATCCAAAATGTCTTCTTGTTTTCTCATGCTAACAAAATGACTTGGTTTGTATTAACTGCAGATGTCCTGGGTTTACTAGTTTCATTGAAAAGACAAAATATGAGTATTAAAATTTTCATGAATCATAATAGTATGTCTTCATTTTCCCCATATTTTCCACTTTAGAACATCCTGTCCACATCTTCACGGAGGCTTGTGACAAAAGGGTGAACATGCTCAGCTGAGACTATAATCTGTTAATGGCAACTTGAGGAGTTTAGTACTAAATGAATACTTCAGTGTTTTGTCTGGTACTAGAGACAAAACCCACGGCTTTCACACTGAGCTACCTCCCTAGGTTTGCCACACCGAGGATTGAACTCAGGCTCTTGTGTGTCCAAGGTTGGCTAAATCCTCAACTTTACCACTTCAGCTAAATCCTCAAATGATACGTCAGTGTTTTCTTTCTTTCTTTATTCCCCTTTAAACATATTATGGTGAAGGCCAATTTTTCATAGAAAAATTAAAGAATTAGGGAATAAGCTTAATTTTGAGAAATTTTTTCTCAAAATTTCCATAAGAGAGGAAGAGATCATTACCTGAAACTTCCTGGAAGGTCCCTCAGAAGCCCCTACTGTTCTGTTTCATGACCCAAGCTCCAGAACCTTCTCCCCTTTCCTCCCACACAGTCTCATCTCCTTCCCCTCTTACTCTTATTTGACACACACTGACTCCACTCAGTCAGTGTTTATCACTTGGCTTGTAAGAAATTATTCTAAATGAATTACATGAGAATGCATTCTCTCTCTTCCTCTGATCCTTTCTCCAAAAGTCAGTGGCAATCTACCTTGAAATCACTTTTGTTGGAACTCATCTGTTGTCTGTGTAGTAAAAGATTTGAATTTTAGCAAAAGCATAGTTTAGAATAAGTACAATCAATAAACAATAGATTTTCAGAGTGAAAATATTTGTTACATTATGTATGTAAAAAGGGGAAAAGTATTCCCCTGAACATCCAGATAAAGGAATTAATCCAGATAAAGGAATTAATGAGATAAATCAGAATGAGATAAATCAGAATTGGAAATTTCCTAGGTTGGAAACTTAAGATTTTCATTTTTGTGTTAACAGGGTTTATAGTATTGTGCAAGGGTAAAGAGATCACCAAGTTAACTCTAGAAGTTATGCACTATTGAAAATAATGTCTTTCTTTTTGATTTGTGTCTTCAATCATTTTCATAGTATTTACTTATCTATCTGTCCACCCAATCATCAGTGCAGTCAGCTGATACCAAATATACCTGAGGTTTACTATGGTTGTGGAGAACAGTGAGACATGCCCTGCTTGAGTGAATTCACAGTGTGATAAAACACGTTGTTTATCTATTTGGGTTTTACCTCTCGGTTCGTGGAGCATGGCCCCAAGGCCAAAGGACAAAGATGATGTCTTTTCCTTCACTCTAAGGCTGAGTTTCTGGAAACATTAATTAGCTACTTAAAACATTTTTATAGACAAAACACTTTTATGGATAAATAAAAATGAGTATTTTGTGGAAAGAAGCAAAATTTACAAAGAGTTAAAAACATTTCGCACTCTCCCTCCAGTAGTGCTTGGTTCTAAGGTCTTCTTAACAAAGAAGCTGACTGATAATTTATAACTCCGGAGAAATTTCGGTCAAAGCCTTCAAAAAGTTGAGCAAATTCCGATGTCCTGGAGAAGCTTGTGCACATGACACTGGCTGGGATGTGGAGCCAGCCTAGGAAGGGCTTTGAATGTAGTGTTGATGAACTTAGATTTCATCACAGAGGCTCTCGGAAACCACCATAAGTGAAACAATGCAATGAAACTCTCAGAATGGTTTCACTCTATTTGCTAAGCTGATAGGAGGTATTGTCTAAAGCTTGTTTAGTTAGCAAATAAACTGCATATGGCATACTAGACTGTGAGTCATAAAGCCTTATTTCTGGTTCTGTTAACCACTAGCCCTGTGAATGATCTTGTACAGGTTCCTGCTCCTGCTTGAGATTCAGTCCTCTAACATCCCAAAGAAGGAGAAAATATCTGCTCTTCTGCCCTCACAGGCTCTGAGTGTCAAGGAAGACGTTCTGATAAAGTCCTGGACAGACTGTGGAGCGAAGGAGCATCAAACAATACATGGAATGCTAATTATGATGAGTCACTGCAGTTGTGGAATAAACACACTCAGAAAATATTTTCATATCTTTTTCTAAGTTGGTTTCCAAACCCTATTCTTTTTCTCTTAACTCACATAGCTTGTCTTAATAGAGGGGATTAAGGGTTTATATTCCTTCAAGGCCTTTTTTTCCTGTTTTTACAGCATCTAAGCAGAGTCTCCCGTAATGTAATTCAGCAGGCATTCAGTGTCTCTTTCATGATCCTTACATATGACTGTCTTCATCTAGCCCTCTTGTCTCTAAACTCTATGCCAAAGCTATAATTTGATCCTGAGTCCACTATTTGGACTTAAGGTCCTTTAGGTGTCTAAATAGTTCTACAAAGTCCTTCATCTCAGAAACCCTGATTTCTGGTTTTTTTTTCTTTTTCTTTTTCTTTTTTGTATTGTTTATTCCATTATTTGCTCTCTTAACATTTGAGTTTAACTAAATTTTTATTGCTTCATCATTATGTATACACTCAGTTATTTCTACCACAAGCATTAAATATGTCCCTACATTGTGTAACAAGAGTTTGTAGGAAAATAAGATTGAAATTAAACATTTTTTGACTTGAAGTTATTCCTGAAGTGAATGAACAAATGTGAAAATGTCTTGTAAAGTGAGGCAGGGGGCCTAGAATAAGTGTATAAACAGAGTTGTGAGGATTCCACACTGACTCACTAAATCTAGCTTTAGGATCTAGGAAGGACTTACAGGATGGGAGACATTAAAGAGTCTCAAAAAGGGATAGTTTGTTTATTTACCCATCTAGTTATTGGCAGTACCAGTCATTTCAAGAATAATTTCAGCTGGGTCTCAAAGTTCTTAGCAATCCATATGAAAGTTAGCCACAAAGTCAAGATACTGAGAAAACAAGAGGAGGAAAAGAAGCTAAAGACAGGGTAAGAACAGGGTGTAATCCTCAGGCTTCTTAGAAGTGGCTCACAGATTTGGCTCTGAACCGAAGTAAAGACAAGCAACACGTTTTGAAACAAATGAGATGCGCTTAGGATGAAACACAGACCCTTTCTTGGGGGCCCTGCATTACTCTTGGTCCTGTGAGATTCCCTGGGCGCCCTGTGCAACGAGAACACTGTGAAACAGGATAAAGAGACTGTTTCCAAAGAGCACCACTGGAGGCAACAAGATGGCAAAGCTTCTGATTTTCTTCTCACCTCCCCCCCGATGAGAACCAGTGACAGACTGGCCATGCCAGGTTCAGTAAAAGCAATTTTGTGTTGTCAGATCTATAACTCAGAACAATGTATACAGTTTTGCCAGGTGGGGCTGGCTCTAGAACTGAAGAAACAAGATGACATACAGTAGATAGTTGTGAAAGTGCCCAGGGTGGTTATTCTGGATCCACACAGAGCTTGGCATGGCTCTACCACTGGGTGTGTCCAGGCAATCTCGCTGCCAGTAGGATGGGATCCAAACATTTTAGCATTGCAAATCAGGTCCTTGATGATATGCTTGTCTGCCTACATTTTCTGCCTAAGCATCGCTGCACCTCATCTCTACCCTTGAGCCATAAAACTGAATCATCTTGAACTTTTCATGTTTGGGTTCCTAGATATCTCACCCTCTTTTATGACTGCATGACTTTGTCCAGTCAATTCACTCAGCCCATAAAGCTGTACTCTACCCCCTACCTACTTCTATGAGGTCTGCTCTCTTTCTATTTCAAGATCCAACATCTTCTACTAGCTCTGTAAAGAGCTTCCCAGACTGAGTTGATGCCTCTCTTCTGAATTCTACAGTGTCTTTGTGTATTTTCTTGTCCTCCAGTTAGCTTTGCAATTTAGGGTATACCAGGTTTTAAAAAGTCTCTTACCTAGTTTGTAATGGGGTGGTAAAGCTCTCTTTCATTTTAGTATTTCCCAACAGCCTGGTAGAGTGCTTTGCACAATTAAACATTCAATAAATATTTATGGAAGGGAGAAAGAAACAGAAGAAAGAAAGACAAACTGAAGGAGCAGGCAGTCGATGATACTAGAGTTGTTGGGTGGGAAGACTGCCAAGGGCCTGCATTCATGCTCAAGAGTAGATTTTATTTTATGAAAAGTGGAGAACCACTGAAGATGCATACATGAAGACCTAACAAGGCAATTCAACTTGTAGGAAGGATAACTGGTTTGTGTGGATGGACTAAGGGACAAACAGATGAGTTGGTGTTTATGAAGTGGTGATCATCTTGTGGGGGCTGAATCAGACCCGAGCTGAGATGGGGACAAAGGTTATGAGAAGAAAGTTTAGAAGCTGAATTGTTAGGATCTTAGAACCATTTTTTTTCCTGAGGTTACTTTGCAGACAAATTCTTTCCTGCTTATCATATATTATTTAAAAATGGATGCACATAAAGGGTATTGATCATAAATAAACAAGTCAATGAATTTCATGTATTCATACAGCCATAACTACAAACCTGATCAAAAGAATACATTTCAAGTATATCAGAGAACTTCTTGTATCTCTTCCTGGTTAATCTCAGTCTCCAGAGGTAGGTGTTATTGTGATTTTTATGACCATTGCTATTCTTGCCTATCATTTAACTTTGTGCACAAAGCATATCCCAGTGTATCTTGCCTTTATTTTGTTTCATGTGATCATAACCCATTTAGTTACACTGATCCATACCATCCCATTTTATGAATATATGCACATATGTTCATCTACCCTGCTGATGGATATTTGGGTTGTTTCTAATTTGAGCATACTATGAATGAAATTTCAGCTTTTTAGTAACTTGACTGTCTTTGACTATTAAATGTAGCTATTCCACTAGAAGCGTTTGACTGGGGCCCAGGCTTGGTACTGACCATCATTAAGTTTGTAACAATGGCAGTTTATTTCATACCTGGGTGCCAGTTTCAGTGCACATGAATAGCGTTCAGAACTCACTTGATTCTGAAAACCACATGGGGTCAGATCCAGTGAGTGTAGGGTGAATGTTCACTTCAGATTATCAGGGGTTGAGTCTGGTTCACTTCCTGTTGTATCTGGTGAGCCTGACATCTACGAGATGTTGAATAAGTAAATGACTGTTAGTAACATTTGCTCTTCTCATCCTCAGATTTCCCTATATCAGTAATAAGTCTCCCTCATCAACTTCTTAGGCATATTCCAAGCCATCAAGGAACTGAGGGATGAGAATGAAGATACATGTATTACACGAGTGGGTTCTAGAGGTTCCTATGTTTATGTTAGCTACAATGTGACCATTGCTCAGTTTCTACTATTTTCTTAGTTCCTGGTCCTTGACCTGACGTTTTACAAAAGGAGAAGCCGGTGGTTGGCTGGGGTTTGGGACCCATGTAGGGTGGCTCAACACTGACTCATGATTGAGAGCAGATGTTGCTTCTCCTGTTTGACCTTGCTGCTTTCATCTCCATTCCAGGAAATGCACTTAGCTCTTCTGATTCACTGGAAGTACTTGTAATATTTACCAAATGGGCTCCTTTGTTTAACATCCACCCATTTGTGATCATAGCCTTCAGAACCTCCCTGTAACTGTTATCTTTGCTAGAAGCTTCTGGGTAGGGACCGGGTCATGCTCTCAGCGCCAAGACAACTATTTACTGAGTCAGCAACAATCAGCCAGTTGTTTGGGTTTCATGATAACAAAATAACTGCCATGACTCCCGTGAAAAGAATGATAGTGTGTGTGTGGGGGGGGGAAGGTGTTTTCTTTTGCTAAGTGGAGAAACTTCCTTTGTATGTAACTCATTTTCACACATTGCACTAGCTGAAGGAAGAATATAAGATAAATCATGAACATGTATCTAATTTGGGCACCACTCATTGTGTTCCTTAATTTGAAGGTTCCAATCTGATGTTTATGGAACTTCATGTAGTAAATGGTGATGTTCTTCTGGGATTTTAAGGGACACGACTCATCTCCAATGCCAACCAGGCAACTTCTCACTCCTTGGATGTCCTTTAGGACATAAAAATTCAACCCACCAAAGATAAACTCTTTCTTTCTGTTCTAAATTTCTTCTAACCTTTTTATCTCTTGTCTCTTGGTGACTGACAGTAGTTTTGTGAACTAAAGTCCTCTCTTACCTCCCACCTCAATTATACCATGGAAGATGTATTGAGTCTGTCACTCAGTTTTTGGTCCCTACTCTTATCTTTCTCATCTGCTCTGTCAATTCCTCCTCTTTTCACCTTAGCAACCCTCAGCCTCTTTAGTATTATTCTTCTGATTACTGAGTTTTAGTTCCTCCTCTATCCAAACCAGTCCCTCTCCTATGTTTTTCATGCTTATCTCAAAGCAGTATTTCCCCCAAATACTATTAAGTGTTGTTCCCAAATTTTCACTCTCTTTCTGAAGACCCTTTTATTAGCACACAAGGTCTCCATGCTCAGTCCTACCTTTCTCTGGCAGGTACTTGTCACTCCAATAATAAACTTCCTCAAAGGTGTCACACTATTGCTTTTGGTGAGACTTTTACTTTACCTTTACATATACAAGTTAAGCTCACGATGCAAAATTTAAGCACCTTAGACTGCAGAGCATCAGGAAGTTGTACAGGCCGCATTCCGCTCTTTGCCCTGATTATGGTGCTGCTTCAAATCTCTACATCTACTCATTCTCTTCTCTTCCACTCTGAGTCATCCTTCCACAGGTTCTGGAAAATCCCATGTCACTCATCAGGACTTGGCCTGAAGTTGGCTACTCTGAGAAGTCTTCTCTGACTTCCTCTCCAAAACAGGTGTACCCCACATTGCATTGCAATCTGTGCACAACCACACAGTAGGCTTTCCATTTACCCTGCAATTACTGATCCGCTTGCTTCTCCTCTCAGCTCGCAGACGTTCTCCTGAAAAGGTGGAGGAGGTGTCTTTTTTTGCTGTGGTGTGCCACCATCTTTCTCCGTCCACATTTGGTGAAAGAATAAATGAGTCATTAAAATGTATCATAGGTTCTTTCTGAAGCATGAAGCAAGAAATAGCCACAGAGCAAAATATCTGAGTAATGGGAAACAATATTCTTTACACTGATAAGCTCAGAGCATTTTCTTCCTAACTCCAAGTCAAAGTTACAGAGAGACTTCTCTCATAACCACAGCGTAAGACACAAGATATGACCAGGGACTTAAGGAATGTCACAGGGCATTCCTACTCCATTTGAATTAATAGCTAACATTTTGGAAAAGAATTGGAAATAAAATTTCTTTAACCATAAAGATGATGGCTTCTCTGCTATGTCTACATCAAAGATTGAACTCTGCTTTCTGCATAGGAAGAAACTGAGATGTCTCTGCAGAAAGAATGTCCCATTAAATACCAGATGCAAGCAATCAGGCTCTGGCTGCTGTGGCACATGGAGAGATAGACACTTTTAAGAAATGGGAAGATAAAAAGATCCAGGCTGAAGCAGCATAAGAGCACTCCTGTCTATGGGTTTTAATAACCCTTTAAACTTGTATCATAGTTAACAGTGCAATCTGCTCATGATCATTTCTGAATACTGGTTAAAAACTGCTGAATCTATATAGGTTCATGTTAATTTTGTTAATAGATTAATTTTGTTCATGCTGTGTTTCATAATATAAAGTTATCCTTTCAGAATAATACTTGAGCTGTAAGTGATCCTTTGAAAATAAATACTTTGGTAGGATAAGGTTTTAACTGCATAAAATTCTTAGTTATCAGATTGGTTTTAAAATTTAATAGTTACAAATCACATTGTCTTGGTCTTCTGGTTAACTGACTTGGTCTCTGCCTAGACCTATTTCATGTTTTTATATACCATGTGCATAAAAATCAAAAATTACCTGTTTAAATAGTTTGTGTCTTTCTACATGACAACACATAAATTATATTTTTTCAAAATATATTTGCCTTCCTAACTAAACTAGGCAAACTGATTATATACAATGTGATAGCACATTATAATGTCATTAAATGTTAACGATCAAACCATAAAAATAGTTTGTAACAACAAATCCTAGATAGCAGCAATCAGAAAACTAAGATAAATTGTTACTGAGCTGTATTAAAACTGAGGCCAGGGAAGAGATTTAGCTCAATGGTTCCAGCACCTGCCTTGCAAGAGCAAGGTCCTGAGTTCGATCCCCAGTAACCACATACAATGCTGGGCATAGTGACTCATGCCCACTAGCAATCCCATACCACATACCACTGTGCTGGGTGTGGTGGTTCACTCCTGTAATCTCAGCACTTGGGAGGCAGAGACAGGAGGATTGTTGAGTTCGAGGCTTGCCTGGGCTACATAGTGAGCTCAGGGTCAGCCTGAACTACAAAGTGAGACCCTGTCTCAAAAAACAAAACAAAACAAAAACAAACAAACAAACAAACAAAAAAACCTGAGGCCAGGAATGGGAAACCATTTGATCAAGGCTGAATAGCAATGACAATGACACCTTACAATAAAACAATCATAAACATTTTCAAACAGTAGTAAATATAGAATAATGGCTATTAAAGTAAATATCAAGAGACCAAAAAGTATGTGAAAGTGAGAGAATTCAAAGGAATTAAGACATCACTTAGTTTCTTCAGTGTTGCTAATTTAAAAATGTATGCACTGAGAAACAAACATAAATTGATTACAATAAAATATAGTAGCATGATGAAATTTTCACAGTAGAATACAATCCAGTTCATCTATTTGTGACATGGAAGAAATACTAGACAGACAAAACCTTGAAAAATAAATGGAGATATGTGACTCTGCTTTTGGTTTTCTGTGGGTAATATTTTGCATTAGCTATCTCTACTTCCTCCTCATTTGGTGCTAAAATCATCCTCATCTTTCCCTTTTCTCTGTTGACTCAAAGAAACCAGTTTCCTTAAGTTCATCTGTGGCCTTCCCCTGGCCATACTTCAGTGCAGTCATGCTGCTTTGACTAACTGGCCTCTCCTAGGTCTCTGACACAAATGATACCTCTGTGAAAATTTCTATGCTCTCAACTTAACCTTAGGCCCTTTCTCTGGAGCCATGTCAGGTGCTGTTCATGCCACTCAAAGGTTTCATTTCCATCTCCCTCCCTAGCTTCTTGCCTCAAGTGCTAGTGCTTCTCTGTTCACCCCCTTAGAGGCATCTCCCCTCTCATTTGTGATGGGCCCTAAAGCTCTGAAAACTTAGCCACTCCCAAGATTCAACCATCAGGCTTATTGCACACACTCAAAGCTCTGCCTTTCCGTTCTTCCTTTGTGCTCTATTACTGAATATATTTTTCTGTCCACAGCTCACACTCGTTATGTGGACACCATACTGTTCCTCGACCCCAGATTCTCCTTTCTTTCTCATTTCCCATCAGTTCACACGGTTGTGCAGCAAGCAAGGTTGTATTCAAGCCTGATTCTTTTTCCTTTCCTTCATCATGTCAAAGGGGCCACCAGGTTCCATGGATTCCATCTAGCAGGTTTCTCTTTTTTAGGCTATCTCTCCTTTATTACCCTACCAGTATCTTAGTGCAGATTTGGACGTCTCATCTGCCCTGACTTCTGAGGGTCAGTGGAATCACAGCCTCTTTCCCGATCTTCCTCTTGCCATCTGTTACTCTACCCATTCATTGTCCCTATTTTTCTCTACAGCAATCTCACAGAGTTGCAATCGGGATGGTATCATTTCTCAAATTTAAACCTTTAATTGGTTCCCAATACAGTACAGGTTAAAATCCAACAGGTAAAAGATTAAAAAAAAAAAGCCATGGCAACAAATGGACCTGTTACCCTAAGTCCACCTACCACATGCTCGTAAAATCTTCCTTCCATATCTTCCCCACCGTGCTGTGTTCTCTGACTGGTGTTTCTCCTTCTGTCTTGGCACATGTCCACACATTCTTTCTCTGGTGGACCCCTCATCTCACTCCTAGATACAAGTATGACACTTTCTCTTTAAGAATCCTTTCCAGTGGGCAATTTTTTCTTGGCTCTCTCCTCATCTTGTGCACATGCTCATAGCATAGCACTCACCAGACAGAAGGGGCTGTGACCATCTGCTTTATTCACCCAATTTTCCCATTAGGCAGGGATCGTAGCATTTTTTTCAAATGTGACACATTTCACAGATGATATTCAATAGTACAACACATTTCGAGGGTTATTCCCAAAGAGGTGGCTATCATTCCACCTTACCCAGTCAAGAAAAGATACTATGTAAGAAATGAGAGAGACAGATGACAATGACCTTGGGTCTCTTTATACACAAATACTTGTAAACTTATTTATATTTGAGAAGTCATTTAGAATACTCTTCTGGAACTTAAAATCCTGGTTTTATCTTTTACCTCCCAAAGCCCAAAATGAATCATCTAATCCCCATAAACCTCAATTTCTTTTTCTGTAATATAAGGACTATGAAAGTGAAGGGGACTCTTGAGGGAATAAGAAAAGGTAAAAGAACTAATTTGTATAACTCATAATGAGCATATGAAAAATTTCTAGTCAGTTTTATTTATTATACTGATTTTATCATTGCTGACATTTGAAGTTGATTGATTTACTTCTCCTAGAAAGGACTACAGTAACTTAGTCTACTTTCCTGCTAAAGAATCTGACTTCACCTAAGTATTTTTTGTGAAGGGACAAAACTACTTATCCTTGAGACTTCTCTGAACTTCAAGTACCATAAAATTGGAAAACCAGTGTCCATGACCGTGGCAAAATGGCACTACTTGCAATCATGAACCATATTTGGCTTATCCAGTAGACACTCACTCAAATATTCCTTCCCTTTAATAACAAAGGTCTTCAAGAAGCAAAACTGTCTATAAAGACTATGGTGACATCATTTTGGTGGGCTATGCAAATAAAGAACCACCTCTGAAGATTCATCGTCACGAACACTGAAGAGAAAGAAACAAACCCATTGATTGGAAGGGAAATAGTTGAATTGTTTGGAGTACAATACATACCTTGTCTGTTATGAGATTCCAGCTGTCACTCTATTGCCTTTGATTTCCCACTGTGGTTTGGTGTCTGGGAGAGGTTTCTGGTGTCCAGGAGGGGAATGGAGGTCAGAACTGTTATTCCTCACTCTGCCAATATTTTGAGCAGTGTTTAAACAAATCTTTTCAAATAATCATCTATCTGACAGTTAATTTTTATAAGGAATGTTTGGGTTCAAATAAGATCTCTTAGTATTCATTCTGCTTCCCCTATGTCTCTTTCTACTCTGGCCTGGACAGGAGATGCTGGCAGCTTTATAATGTGGCATGATGGCGGTAGTGTTCCTTACGTCATGGGGGCCTGGGATGTGATGGCAGTGTGGGGTGGACTCATCTCACTGTACCTTTCTCTGACCATGGGTCAGTTGTTTCCAGAGGGGTTAGAGAGACAGAGAGAGAGAGAGAGAGATGGACGGACGGACGGACAGACAGACAGACAGACAAAGACAAAGACACAGAGACAGAGACAGAGACAGAGACAGAGACAGAGACAGAGAGACAGAGACAGATATTTGCTGAAAACAAGGGTGTTTCACCTGGATGAACCAAGTTCCAGTACTTACCCCACAGATGGCTGGGGTATCTTGTTGGGTGAATTCAGTTATGTTCATGTGCATAGTAGCATAATATATTACCATCTTGATCATTCTGAAAGTACTAGCATCTGTACTTAATTTTGGTGATAGAGTGGAGGATGATGAAAACTATCATATAAACTAAGGTAGAAAGATGGATGCAGAGGTATTTTTGGACCCTGCTTAAGAACTTCTAATTGATATCATCACACATTCTCATAGTACCCACGTGAGGCATATACTATCATATCATAATATATTATTGTCTCCGGTCTGCAATCAGGATTCATAGAGTGAGAAATGGAGATGATACAACAGCAGAAAGGACAGGAATGAAACCTATATTTTACAAAATAAAAATGTATGTTTTACTCTTCATCTAAAAACAGAAAATTAAATGTCTTTTTGTCTCCTGAAACTGAGTGTACACTGCTGACAATCTTCAGGCTGGAAGGTGGAGAGCTACGCGCTATCACTGCTATTTAGGGGGCTGGATCTTCAGATTTAAACTGGCCATTTTTTAGTGTGCGGATCCAGCATCATCTGTGGACTCTTCAAGCTCAAAGAATGGCCTCCTTATTATGTGCACCTCCCACCCAAGATACTGAAAGAGAAGTAAATGTTTATTGAAAATACAACAGAAGCTCTTTTCCTTATCCCTGATTTTTAAATCTTGCTGTGGAGTTCCAGAGAGTTAGGTAATAAAATGCAGGTGTATTGCTCTGACAGCCAGAATGTGAGAGTTACAAACACTTGGTTAGGATATTCAGCATTTATAAGCAATAACCTTGCGATGGTAACATTGTTGTTATTTCAAACCCTGAAGTCAGGACATCTTGGTCCTGAGAACTAACTCGAACCATGTATTTTCTGTTTCTTTAGAGCACAATGATCACCTTCAAATGTCCAAAGGTTAAATCCATTGTAGTCGGATGACATAAGGCATGCAAGGAATCAGAGTACAGTCAATACCCAAAAGCTCAATTAAGCTGACTCCTGTCACAGGAAGGGGTAGTCAGAGACCAATCACTCGGGTTTTCTCGTGGCCTGTCTTTGAAAGAAGCAGTCAGCGACTATCAGTTGAATCATTTTTTACTAAGCAACATAGGAATATTTTTGATCCTCTTTAACTTAACTAGGCAATTCAACTCTTTCCAGACAATGGATAGATCATTTTGGTGTTTGCTGTTAATCTTGCAGTTTATACTGATGGTTTGCCCATTAAAAACCCATTCCCCAGCTGGCTTATCCTAAAAATAATAATATACAAAGTTACATTTCTGGCAATATTTTCCCATACCATTACCTAGCAGATATCAAAAGTCAAAATACCGCAGTATTTCAGAGATCACTGTCACGGATGCTCCCTTAGCCAAGCTGAGGCAGATGGTGGTACAGAAGGGGTGAGAGCTCTTGACTCCCATGTTCTCAAAAATGTGGAATAAAGCAGGCATTCATGTGCCAAAGCCTGGCAATATTTGGCCTCCAAAAAGTTGGACCTTGTCTTTCTGTTTCTCCATCTTTCCCCCACCTTCTGTGTGGAGACATGGCCTGTCTCAGTCACTGTGCTGTTCTGCAAATCCTGCCAACATGTGCATGTGTGTTCAGCCTGGATCACAGAACCCAGGCACAAGAGGAGACAGCATGCTGTTCCCCACCTCTGAGTCAGGGCAGAAGTCATGGCAAGTGGCTGGAACTTATAGCATAAAGGCTTTTCTCCCCAGATGAAAACTTTGCATTACTTTCATCAATAACTTGTGTTAATCAATGATCTATCTAAGAATTTTGTTTTTAAAGCTGATGGTCATGTCTGTACTTCATGAATTATTGGATTATATAAAAATATAGTCATCCTAGTGGCTGACGTTCATGGTGCTGATCACATTAAGAGATGGGTCAGGCATGAGAAGACTTCAGTTATTATCTCCAAACACTGATTTGATTAAAATAAAGTCTTCTCTCTTAATTATACTCAGTGATATTTTCACATCTATAATGAAGGAATAGTTTTTCATGGAAGCCAACTTCATAATAGTACTTAAAAATTATAAATAGAAAATTTAATTTTTAATCTTTTAGTGGTATCAGCTTCTCAGCAACTATTAGCCTCTGTTTTTCTTTTTGTTTTTTTTTATGAGCTTAGTTATTTTTAAAGTACTCAAAAAATGTAACTTACAGGAAAGTGGTAGTTTGATACTTCTTGCTTATTTCTGTCATTTTGAAAACTCATATAAAATATTAAGGTTCCTCATTCCTCAATAGAAAGGTACAAAGAAGTGGAAAAATGACTCTAGCCCCCCTTTGGCAAAATATGAAATATTTGGAAAGTACATGACCCCAACAATCTTTCCTTTTTTTTCCTGGTATTGGAGATTAAATTCATGACACTGAGTTTGCAAGATAGGTGCACTGCCACTGAGCTAAGTGCCTGGGCCCCCAACATTTTTTCTTATTGAGTTTTTTTCTTCTCCCTACTTTTATGACTCTTCTCCTAGTAATGTCAGGCTTGCTATGTTTTTCATCCTAATCAAACTTTCTCTTTGGATGCTAGTATGATACATGGCTACTCAGTTTATTCTAAAGCAAAGCCATGTAGGACCTCTCATGACAGAATTACCTTTTACTCTTTGCCTGTGAATGCCAAGATATAAACTTTGAAAGTGTAATAGAACGAAGAGGTTTAATGAACCATAAATATATCTGATTATTAAAAATTCATCCCTCCATTCATTTTTCTCATTCTTTTCTCAAAATATTTTTAATGTTTATATACTCTTGGTGCCATAGGTTTTAGGAATAAATAAGATGCATTTTTTTTTTTGAAAACTACCAGCCTACTGTCCATCCAGTAAAAGAGGAAGTAAGTTAGGTAATGCAATTAGATTTACAAATCATAGATGCAATGATATTGCTTTTGCACAATGCAGTGCAGCTAAAAAGAGAGAAAGGAACCTATCTAGTGAAAGAAATCAGAAAAGGCTTCGCAGAGAAGGTTATAGTTGAGCAAGTTCTTAAGGGAATCATATGTTAGGAAATCAGAGCAGGGAAGAGCACTTAAGGCAGAAAGGTTGCGAGGGTGAGAAAGAAAGAGATATTTTGGAATAATAGACACAAGGGCAGAGGATGGGTGGCACATTGAGATCTTCAGGGATTTCTCATAGCTGGAATGTGTAAGATCCATGAAAGAAGACACTTCCAGGGAACTGATAAAGCCTTTTAATGATGGTTATTATTGGAGGTTATTCTGGTGTTGCTGTAGCCTAGACATAATGACAGTCTCATTTCTCTATTTTACTACAGCAGCCTGCTTGAGCAGCATCTCATTGGGGAACCCTTGGAAGAGTTCTAGGCTCACAAAGAATGGGACAAGAATCGCTTTTTCTTGTTGTTGTTTTTTTTGAGACAGGGTCTCTGGCTCTCAGCTCACTATATAGCTCAGGCAAGCCTGGAACTCAGCAATCCTCTTGTCTCTGCCTCCCGAGTGCTGGGATTACAGGCGTGAGCCACCACGCCCGGCACTGTGGTATGTGATATTGATTGCTGGTGGGCGTGAGTCACCACACCCAGCATTGTATGTGCTTACCTGGATCAAACTCAGGGCCTTGCACTTGCGAGACAGGCACCAGAACCACTGAGCTAAATCTTCAGCCCCGAGAATCGCTTTTTTCAATAGCAAGAAGAAATTGGAAGAGACAAGATTGGTACAAGACAACGAAGTCTGAATAAAGTCAGCAACAACATGAAAGGTATGGGAGATCTTGAGTGTAGAGAATCAACTGGATAGGATTACTTACAGAGCGTGGGGGACAAAGAAGAAGTCTCGGAGATTTCATATTTCTGGGGAAGATGGTTGCATTATGTGACTTTTCATGAAGACCAAGCTCTGGAGAAAGGTGAGTCAAGGTGAGCACGTGGCCTGAGCTCATGAAATAGAGAGAACTGCTTTGTAGAAATTTAATGATCAGGGACTGGTGCTCTGGAGTTTGGTTGAGAGTAGAAGCCTACAATTGAAAGTTACCAGCACTGGTATTTGGAGAGTGGAAAAAGAAGAGAACCACAGACATTAAATGCAGACATTTAAGGAGCAGGAAGAATTTCCATGGGAAGAGGTCCTGAATGGAGAGAGAGATACAGGTGAATCTAATAGTAAAGCAGAGGACACCATTAAGTGTAGCCCAGGGGTGAGGTGCCTGCTTAGCACATACTAGGCCCTAGGCTTCATCCCCACTGTGACAAAAACAAATAATGAGTGAGGATGTGACTATCAGCTATAATACAGTTAAACTGGACTTTCAAGGATGCAGTGAAACTCTTATCAGAGGAGAGACAGAGAGGTAAAGATGAAAGAAGAAGAAAAGAAAAGAAACAACAACTGTGTTTATTTTTAGTGAGTTTTTTTTTTTCAAAGAAATATACATACCGGACACATGTTGAAGAGACAGTGACACGAAAAGGCTGCCTGAGAAAGGATATAGAGACAAGAAAGGAGGCATTCATGCTTGAATTCGAGCATGACATGCGTGGAAAAGGTGTCATCAGATGAAGTCAGCATCTAGGCCAGGCTGAGGAGCTTGAACTTTGTCTCAAAGGCAACATCAAAGCATTTTAAGAGGGGCAGAGATAATTTCAGGGTTGTGCTTTAGAAAGAACATTCTAACAGCTGTGAGGAGGAAGTCTGGACTGGAGCCAGACTGAGAAAGAAGATAAGACAAGAGGATGGTGAGATCCTAGCCAAAGAGGATGAGAACCTCCTTGAGAGTATGCCAAGTGGGCACCGACCCCATGCCTATCTGTGAGATTCTCTTATCTGTCTCTGAGAGTGTGGCTTGCCCGCTTATCCTGGTGCTTCTGATAAGAGCCATCAGTATGAGCGACCGACATTTTGCTCATGTTAGCTCCGATGGTAAGAGCACACCGGTGTGAGTTAGCCACTTCCCCCATGGCCATAGCTCCAGTCTTGAAGAAAGACTGAGTCCTCAGTACCACACAAAGTTGCTCAAACCTCGGGGTATATTTCCCTCTAAGCTCTAATGTGCTATCCTCTGGAGCTCTGCACTCGGCAGCTTCTCCTAAACCACAGAGGGGGCGTCCACTTCCCCTGTTTACATGGAGGAATTAGGAACAAGGATCCTCCATTCTTCTTCCTCCTCTTCCCATGAACTCAAACAGCTTATATTTTAAAGCAATGGTTCTCAACCAGGGGTAATTTTCCTGGTCTAGGAACATTTGGCAATGTTTAGGGACTTCTTGGTTGTCACAAATGACAAGGAAAAGATGGGTTGCAACTATCATTTGGTGGGTAAATGTCATGGATGTTGTTAAAGACAATATAATGGATCTCTTCCCTCCAGTACCATGCTTATGAAAAAGAAATATCTGGGTTTAAATATCAAGAATATGGAGGAAACTCCAGATGACTGACATGTTGTTACCTCAAGAGTAAGGAATATGTTTCACCACTCATAAAAAATGTATTTTTTCAATCTATCTACTTCTGGCTATTTTTGTATCTTCTAAAAGGTGACATAAGGAACTGACTGAGTCTTTAGACTGCATCAAAGCAATGTTTTAAACAATCATCTGGCTTGTTTAGTGTTAATCTAATCAGTTTCTAAAACTGTAATGATTCAAAGCTTATAAAAAGAGCTAAAATCTCCATTGTTGTTGCATATTTAGACCATGAATAGATAAAACAAAAATTGAAACATTTGAGTAGGTTATATTGTCATATTTTGAGGAGGTTATATTGTCAAAAGTCTCAGAATATTCACACAACTGTAATTTTCTGTACATATTGAAACTATGATCAATCATAGGGAAAAATGTTATCATTTATCACTTTTCTCACAGCTAGAGTGAGTTCCAAAAGGCAAATGCTCTAACTTTAATATTTGTACATTGAGATTTAGACAACAGGTATCAGATATTGGCTATCTCTTTAGAGTATTACTTGTACTTGCATTTGTTTGTTGAGAAAAGGGACTGCATTTAGGTTATGATCCTTTATTTCAGGATATTTCAAGAAAAGAACCAATTTTGACAGAATGCATTAGATCTATGCCTTTATAAGGCAGGAGACAATTCACACATCCCACAAGTACTAAAAATGTATTCGGTTTATATTAGAAAGATAATCTGTCTTCTTAGGAAAGCTTTGTTTAATTTTTGCCACATTTTGACTTCCATTTTTTTCTAGCCATTACTTATGATGTTAAAAAGTATTCAAGCAAAGCATTGCATTTATGAAAGACCAAAATAAATGCCAGTAAGGCAGATATTTGTACATAGAAGAATTCAACCAAATGGCTAACATAGAAGAATTCTCTGAAAAGGTGAGAGAGTCTAGACTGAAACAAACTAACTCCTTTGAATTAGCAGTGAGCCACCACAGGAGGCCCAGGAAGGTCGTCTGGGACGGAAAGGGAGCTCAGGATGCACTTCCCCTTAACACTGTGCTCTCAGGAGTTTTTCTGAATTGCAAATAAATGCACTTCTTACATGTTATCTTGGAATTTCTAGAGTGGCATTTGGACAGCACATTATTTTCCTTCTGATTTTGAGTAGGCTTACCCTAAGAGCTAATATCCTAAAAATAAAAACTTTTTATGTTAAAAATTATTGAACAAAATAAAAATTCAGTATGATGGTACAAAATCTGTCATTGATGACTATGAAATACATTCCTTATCTTTGGATATAAAACTTCAAAAGAAAGCGAGTCTGTTAATGTAAAGCATAGGTTGCATTATTAAGTACCCTCTTTACTGACTCTATAAGAACCTTTGGACGTCTTCGTCACTGTATGGATTATGCTACATCCAAGTCATCCCTTTATTTGCATATCTCCTCCATTAAAAGAGAAATTGAAACTAAGGATTATATATTTGTTTTTTATTTCAGGGGGCTAGTTCAATTATAAAAATAGAAGAGTTGATGAATAGATGGATGGAAGGAAGCTGTGAGAAAATATATTGAGAATAGGCAGGATTGATTTGGGACCAAGGATTCTTGTATCATACATCAGTAATGAAGTGTCACAAAAAAGATTATTCAGATCTCCAGTGCAAAAGAGATTTCAGAATCATCACACCGCTCTGGGATTTTTTTTTTTTTACAAAGTAAAGGGTTTCTCATAGTAATTCATCTATGTATATCATGACATTTTGAGAAGAAATAGGGTGAATAATATTTCAGGAATTTACTGCAACTCAGAATATCTACTAACTTTTCCAGAAATGGTATTCAGTGAAACTTCCTTTGGAGATAACAGGTTTAGGTCCAGAGGACTTCAGGACACCACCTTTTAAAGGGAGTTCAGAACCACTGTTGACAAAGGGAGAAGAAAGTAGAAACTTAAGAAGTGAGGTTTTTGGAAACTTACACTCAGAGTGACTGCAATAGGTTTGTAACAATGCAAACTTTCTTGGGCAACTATAGAATGTGTTGATCCCATATGGACAGGTTATAAAAAAATGAAGATAGAAAGATTCACAGATTTTATTGGTTAAACGATTGAACTACATTTTTTGTTATCTCACCAGTAACCTAACTAACATGACTGTACTTTAATAACCATTTGTATAGCACCTTTTCAGACTTTTCCTCTTTCCATTTCAGCCCATAGAGTCTTGTTGTCTCTCCAACATGTGAAGGATGTTCTCACCCCAGGGTGTTCATGGCACTTCCAAGTGTAGATGATTTAGGGTCATACCTTCAGCCCCCCAGATATACTACAATCAACTTAGATTCTTCAGAGACCTTCATGAACTACTAATGCCAAGGATGGTATAATTTTATTCACATTTCCCAGTGGTGTGGGATGATCCTGGTCCTAGAACTTATCCAACCGTTATTGTGAATTAAATTCACTGTTGTAAAAGGTGAATTGCTGTAGAATCACATAATAATATGATTATTAGGGGTTAGGCAGCACTTACTTTTCACTTAAAATTGTATTTCCCAGACAAATTAATAGAAATGACCCATCTTGCAAATGACTAAATTGTCTCTAGGAATAAATTGGTTACTTCCAGAGACACATTAGCAATCGCAGGCTTACCAACTTTGAAAATTTTGATGCTGCAAGGGACCTTTGAAATCACCTGGGGAACCCCTCATTTTCTTATTTATGCTTCCGGCACTAATTACTGCAATCTGCTGCCATGAGCTGTGGCCGAGAGGCAGTCATAGGCCCATAAGAGTGCTCCACAGACTTGACTTCTAATTGGCATTACAATTCAATGCTGGGATAAGGGAAGGAATTTATTTTTTCCTTCACTGTAAACAGATAGCCTTAGTCTTATTCCTTTTTTCGAGGAATAAAAGAAAAAGGACAAAAAACTGAAGTATTAGAAACAGAGGGTCTCTTTGCTACATTAAATTCCGTTGTCTGGCTCAAGATAATCTGTATTAAAACTGTTCATTCAGTGTGGCAAACTCTTCCAACATAAATAATCAGAGGGCAAAATGCATTGAAATGCATGATCCAGCTGAACATTCATTCAAAGAGAAAATAGGCACAGTGAGGGTGTGTCAGTCACTTTAGAGAAGGACACATGTGTCCTTCCTTCAAATTTTATTCCAGGACCAGAATGATCATCCATGAATCTCTTCATTCTCAAATGGGAAGGGGATCAAGAGAGGCACCCTGGGAGTCTGAGGCAGGAGAATTGTAAGTTTGAGCTGAGCCTGGGTAACTTGGTGAGTCCCTATCTCTAGATAAATAGACAGCTAGTGCTTGGGATGCAGCTCAATAGAAAGACTCTGGCTTAAATCCACAGTAACTGAAAGAGAAGTCACCTAGTGGAAATTAGTGTGGGGGCTCTTTAGTGATTCAAAACTTTCAAGAACTCTTTTACTTTCCATTCAAGGCTATTAACAATCAAAAAGTCTTCTGTCATGTGTTTAATTTTTATTTTTGGTACATATCAGATATACATACTTATCATATACATCACAGAGAAATATGTACCTGTACATGCTTTATCTTGCTTCTTCTTGTTTCCCATTCCCCTCCCTTCCTTCAATCCCTCTTATCCTCCTTAATTACAAAAGCTCTGTTTTCATGTTTTTCTTTTCTTTTCCTTCCTTTCCCCTTCCCTGTTGCCTACGTTCCCTTCCCCTTTGAACATTTTCTTCATATTTCACAATATCTACTATACAGTTCAGCCCTTATTTGCACTTTTCAGTTTCCCACACTAGGGAAAACATGTATTTGAACATGTGTATCCAATTTATTTCACTTAAGTTTCTGGTTTCAAGGTGCAGCTACTTACCTAGAAACATCTCAAGTTTATCCTTCTTTATGGCATAATGGTGCACTCTTGTAGAAACAAAGCTAGTCTTCACATTAATTGGTTGATGGGCATTTGGGCTGTTTCTAATGGATATTATAAACTGTGTTGCTATAAGCACGAGTATGCAAAGATAATGGTGGTGTGATGCTCTTATTTCTGTCAAGAAGATAACAAGAAGAACAACTGGCCCAGGTGAAACCTTCAGTTCTAGTTTTTTGAGGAATCTCCATACTAATTTCCACAGTGGTTGTACGAGTCTACACTCTCACCAACAATGGAGAAGGTTTTTTTGTTGTTGTTGTTTTCCCCTACAGCCACACAAGCACTTGCTGTTCATTACTTTTTGGTAATAACCGTTCTTTCTGGGGTAAGATAGAATTTCAGCATGGTTTTAATTTAAATCTCTTGAATGACTATTGATGTTTAACATTTTTATATATTTATTTTCCATTTTTACTTCTCCATATAGGAAGTATTTATTAATTTCAGATGCCCATTTTTGGATTGGGTCTTTAAATTTTGGTGGTATGATTTTTTGAGTTCTTTATATATACTAGATATTAGTCCTTTGGTTAAAATTTTTCCCTGCTCTGTGTATCTTCATTCTGTTGGTGGTTTCCTGTGCTGTATGAAAGGTTTTCAACAGGAACAGGTCACAGTTATTGATTGTGATAGTTTTGTGTCATTGGGGTTTTGTTCATAGTCTTTGCCTATGGCCATGTGTTTAAGAGTTCTACCTATTTTCTTTCCAGCAGATTGTTTCAGTTTTAATATTTTGATGTTTGAGCCACTTTGATTTTAGTTTAGTGCATAGTGAGAGAAATGGGTCTAGTTTTAATCACCATGTTGTGGAAACCAGGTTTTCCAGCATCATTTATTAAAGAGGCTTTTTTTTCCAGTGAAGGTTATTTGGCCCCTTTATCAAAAGCAAGTTGAGTGAGTGTGTTTGGATTTATTTTTTCCATCTTCTCATCTGTTTCATTGATCCTTTGGTCTGTTTTGTTTTTTGATAGTACTATGACAAAACATTTAGAGCTCTAAACTACTCCTCAAACTTTAATGAAATTGAAGGGAAAGCCATACTCCCAAAGACATTCCTGTAAGCAAATGTTATCCTGATACCAAAATCAGAAAAAGATGTAACCAAAAAGAGAGCTACAGGACAATCTCCCTAATGATCATAGGCACAACATTCCTCAATAAGATACTGGCAAACAATTCACCAAATCATCAAAAGGATTATACAGCATGCTTAAGTAGGGTTCATCCCAGGGGTGTAGGGATGGTTCAAAAAAGAAATTAAAAAATCATACATATGCAAACCAACAAATATAATCCACCATGTCAACAGAACCAATAACAAAAGCCACATGATCATTTTAATTGACCCAGAAAAAGCATTTGACAGTCCCATACTCATACATGATTAAAAAAAAACTACAGAAAATTGGTATAAATGGTCCTCAGCTCAATTGAAAAAATCTATGTACAACAAATCAACAGCTAACATTATACTAAATAGACAAAAGCAGAAAGGTTTCCTCTAAAATCAAGAACAAGACAAGGATGTCCATTGTCACCACTCTTATTCACTGTGATTCTGGAAATATAACCTAGAGGAGTTGGATAGAGAAGGAAATAAGAGTAATATAAACTAGAAAGGAAAATGTTTAATTACCATTATCTGCTGATGACATGATCCTCTAAGTGGAAGACCCCAAAAATCTTCACCAAAAAATTTCTAGATTCAATAACCAAATTCAGTTGCATAGCTGAATACAGAATCAACACAAAAATCAATAGCATTCCTGTACACAAATAATAAACTCATTGAGAGTGAAATTATATTTCACAATAGCATTGGAACAAAATGAATTTTATATGAATCAGTCTAACATAAGAAGTAAAACATCTCTACTTTGAAAAGTATAGTACTCTGAAAAGGATATCAGAAAATAGAAAGCTATCCTTTGCTATCAAGTAGGAAAATCTACTGGAATGAAAGTGCTCATACTTCCAAAATCGTTATACAGATTTAATACAATCACAGTCAAAATACCAATAGCATACCTCACAGGATTAGAGAAAGCAATCCTAAAATTCATTTGGAACCAGAAGAGACTAGGATAGCAAAAGCAATTATGTACAACAAAGGCCGGGGGGGGCATCACAATTCCTGACTTGAAATTATATCTGTTGTATATTTTAAAATGATCAAAAACTCACTTTGCTTAACAACTCAAATGTCCATCAACTGGAGAGTGGATAAAGAAGATGTGGTTTTTTTACAAAATGGAGTATTACTCTGCCATAAAGAATGACAAGATCGATCCATTTAGGTGCAAATGGAGACATCTGGAGGATATACTAATAAGTGAAATCAATAGATCACAGATAGACAATTCCCGGATCTTCTCTTTGGCATGAACACC